>VDFB02081924.1:0-14048 GCA_007258455.2 Sequoia sempervirens
TTATCCCTCCCTCACTCCCTCCCTCTCTCTCTATATACATACCTCTCTTACCCTCTCTCTCTATAGGGCATAGTGTGTGAGGGAGAGGGAGGGATAATGATGGAGATAAGAAGTGGTAGGGTGGGAGGGATAGAGAGAGGGAGATAGGAATTGGTAGGGTGGGAGGGATAGAAGGACCCAAAATGGACTTAGAAGGAGGGAGAGATGTGATGGTGGGTTGTGGGAAATTTAAGAACCCAAAATGGATTTCATGAGACCAATATTTTATATAAAATAATTATTAGGGATTTCATAGGGTATCCTTCATAGTACACACTTCACATTGTACATGTTGCTTCATATAAGAAATTTCTCAATGTCAACAACCAAAATTTTCTCATTATGTAGAAGAAGACCAAAGTGTGTGTTGCTAAATATAAGAAATTGCTTCATATAATTAGTAGGGATTTCATAGGGTATCCTTCAAAGTAGGTACTAGAATTCATTCAAAATGAAAAAGGAATCTACTCTAAAACCACTTGAAAAGGAGTAGACCAAAGTGAATGAGATAGATAATGTATTGACTGAAGAGATTATTCCTACTCTTGAGAACTTGAGGAAGGAGCATGTGCACTATGTGCAATGGGAAAATGGAAATGTAGAACTAGAGGCAACAAGTACTATAATATATGAAATGAAAAAGGAATCTTCTCTAAAAACACTTGAAAGAAGCAAACCAAAGTGAATGAGATATGTAATGTATTGAGTAAAGAGATTCTTCTTGCTCTTGAGAAGTTGTGGAAGGTGCATGTGTAGTATGTGCAATGGGAATATGGAAATTTAGAATTGGAGCAACAAGTACTAGAATGTATGAAATGAAAAAGGAATTTTCTCTAAAAGCACTTGATAAGAAGCAACCAAAGTGAATGAGATAGATAACATGTATTGATTAAAGATATTGTCGCCACTCTTGAGAAGTTGAGGAAGGAGCCTATGTAGTATGTGCAATGGGAAAACGACAATGAAAAAGTGGATTAAATCAAGAGGGATATAGGAAGTGGTAGGAGCATGTTCACTATGTGCAACGGGAAAATGGAAATGTGAAATTGGAGGAAACATGTACTAGAATGTATAAAATGAAAAAGGAATATGCTCTAAAAACACATGAAAAGAAGTAGACCAAAGTGAATTCTTAGATAGATAATGTATGGACCAAAGAGATTCTTCTCATTCTTGAGAAGTTGAGGAAGGTGTGTAGAGTATATGCAATGGGAAAATTGCAGTGCAAAAGTGGATAAACTCAAGAGGTTTTGTATTGCATATAAATTTGTGCAAGCAAAGAAAGTCAGAGATAATTGTATAAGTGGAGTTGAACAAATGAAGTCAAAGATTCTTGAACTAAAGAATTCCATGGAACAAATACAATTGGAAATAAATGATAAGGAAAAGGAAAATTCATATCTAAGCGCAAAAAAAGAAATAGTTGGAAGTGTTGAAACTGTAGAAAAACAATAGAAGACTAAAATTAACCACTTAGAAAAGGATGTAAAAGATAAGAATAATATTTTATCTTCAAAATAAAAGGAGTTTTGTGTTGCTGAGAGAGAGCTGGAATCTAAATCAAATACATAGCTCTCCCACCCTCCCTCCCTCCTTCCCTCTTTCACTCTCTCTATACATAGCTCTCCCACCCTACCACTTCCTATAAGAAATAATTTTAGAGAACATCAAGATCAAATAGAAGCTATGAAATATTAAAGAAAAAATTGATAGAGTAACTAGGTCAATTTGATTTAAGTTTCAGTACAAGAGAAAGTACATAAGGAGCTCATGGTGAAGATGGATGCAATATAAAAATAAATAAACTCAAACAAAGTAAGTTATTGGATTGATAGAAATAACTACTATATATGTACTCATCATGGTTGAAGGTAATCTCATTGTTCCTCATATCTTACCTATCTACATGTGCTCCCTGGGTTACCAAATATGAAATGTATTTTCAATTTTATGATTCAATGATTTTATTTTGTGTGAAATAAAGATATGAAGATACCTACCACTCAATCCAAATCATTGAAAACTATATCCAATAAAGGGATGTTGTTGGCCTAAGGGTTGATGAGGGAGTAGCTGATCTAAAGCTTCAAGTAAAATGAATGAAAAAGAAGTTAGAAGATCATGAAAAGTAATAGTAGGGGGTGCTAACAGGTAGAAGCAGTAGGGATGGGGAAAAATGTGTTGATGATCAAATTGTAGATGCAAAGGAAATGGTTGGAAGTTTGAAAGTATAACAAAATGACAAAAGATTAAAATTAAAAACTTAGAAAATGAAGTAAAAGATAAGAATATTTTATCATCAAAAGAAAAGGAGGTTGATGTTGTTGAGAGAGAGCTGCAATATAAAAGACATGAAGTTGAGAAAATATAGACAACAATGGAAGGTGTTGCTTATAAAGAAAGGTGCATGGAGACATTATAAAAATAGTGTTTGGAAGAATTTGAGATAGTTTAGAAGTTGAAGGTTCATATTAGGAACCTCGAGGCTCAATTAGGAAATTTTCAATTTACCTACAATCCTAGGACATGTTAGTGGATGGTGGCATGTCATTTGATTTATCCAAAGTGTTCTTTCTAATAAGTAATGCCCATCGTAGGAAGGATTCATCTCAGGACATGATGTTATCAGATGGTTGATATGGGACTGACTGAATGATGGATTATCAATACAAAGAGATGACCAATTTGCTTACGTACTGACCTAGACTTGAGACTTGACGTTTGGAGTTTTACTTTTGACCTGTCGGAGTTGTTTTTGACTGTTTCACCAACGGTTGAGGATGATGATCAATTTATTATGAATGGTGTCATTGCGGGTGCAAGTGAGATGAGACGGATGAATTTTTTCAACTATTTGGATGTTTTTGATGTTTTGAGATGTTTTGAGGCTGTTTTTGGTATTTTTTTGAGATTTTCAAATGTTTTGATTTTCAATTTTCTAATGTTTTGGGATTTTTTTAGATTTTGACCAAGAGGCTAACCTAAAGATCTATCCTAGGGGTTTTGAGGGCTGATCAATAGATTAGCCTTGCCTACATTATACACGCAAAGACCACATAGTTCGACTGATGGCTTGACCAATTTATAGATGAAGATATACATGATAAAATGTCAGTTTATTATGATGGACTCCTATAGGACTGACCTCAATGTCTCGGGGGATGATCAAAGATCAACCTTTCCTACGTTCAAGCTCAGAGACGATGTAGTTTGACAAGATGACCCTATTTTTTAATTTTCTTTTTGACTAACTTTTTGTCCTATTTTTGGATTTTTGATATGTTTTGCTATTTTTTGGATTTTTGAATTTTCTGACGTTTATGGATTTTTTGATTTTCTGATGTCTTTGGATTTTTTGATTTTCTATTTTTTGGATTTTAAGATCATACACGAATCCAATCTAATGAGAGCATGCCCCCAGTGTGATGTAATAGACTACTCTGATAAAGGCAGGAAAAACTAACCTTGAGGATGGGCTGAGTAATACTAGGAGGGATCATGATATGAAAACATGACCAAGCTATGGTGCGGATGCAAGTGGATGAGTGATGGGTGGACACCTAGATGTGATGGATGATGGAAGTGGAATGGATGGATGATGTAGAACAAGCCATAAAGATCCTAGTGGATGGAAAGTGCTTAATTACGCGAGGTGCCTGTTTGCTAGGTTTTCACCAAGGTACTTGCCCAAAGTGCCACCAAAGTGGTTTTCACTAGAGGATGATTTTTTCTCCTTACTATTTTTTTGATCCTTTTTTTTTATTTTTTTGGATTTTTTTGCTTTTCTGATTTTTTTGTTGTTACCAAGACGCCTGTTTGCCAAGTTTTTGCAAAAGTAACCATTTTTCATGACATTTTCTAATTTTTTGGATTTTTGGTTCTATACCTTGAAAGATTTAGGCATAAAACTTTTTGAGATGGGAGCTATTCATGGGCTCCTACAGAGGTTCCCCTTTGGGTGTTGATAACTGATATGCCCCTAATTTGTAACTTGTTGTGATGATGAATGGTCCCAACCAATTGGGTTCAAACTTTCCTTTGTTGCTCGGGTTTGGGATATTCTTTTGATTTTCTTTTAAGACCATTTCTCTGACTTGGAATGTCCTGCTTCTAATTTTCTTATTGTAGCTCCTTTTGAGTCTATTCTGATAGACTTGCAAGTGATTTAAAGCAACTATCTATCGTTCATCTAGTAGCTCTAGCTCATTTATCCTTAACACTCGATAGTCTTCATCAGTGATGAGGTTTTGCAGTGATATCCTAAGGGATGGGAGCTCGATCTCAATGGGGAGTATGACTTCTGATCCATAGACCAAGGAGAAGGGGGTGGTGCCAGTGGGTGTGTGGATGCTAGTTTGATAGGCCCAAAGGGAGGGATTAAGCTATAGATGCTAGTCACGACTTGCGTCATTGACTATTTTCTTAAGGATTTTCATAATATTTTTGTTTGTAACTTTTTCTTGGCCATTTCATTGGGGATAGTACAGGGTGCAGAAGCGATGTTGGATTGTGAATTTCTCACACAAGTCATAGAAATCTTGATTCTTGAATGGTGTCCCATTATCTGAGATAATGGCTTGTGGAACACCATAGCGACATATGAGATAGTTTAGGATGAACTTAGAAATCTACTTCCTAGTTATATATGTCATGGGTACGGCCTCCACCCACTTTGTAAAGACTCAGTTGTAGTTATGATGAAATTGTGGCCATTGGATGATGTGGGTGTGATTTTCCCAATGAGATCAAGGCCCCACTGCGAAAAGGGCCATGGTGTGACGATAGGATGAAGCTCTTGAGCTGGTGCATGGATGAGGTCCCCATGCTACTAACATTGTAGACACTTTCTAGCATGATCATGTGCTTCTCATTCCATTGTGGGCCAATAATACCCCATCCTCAACAATTTCTTGGCTATGGTCATTCCACTCGAGTGTGAACCACAAATACTATTGTGAACTTTAGTTAGAGTGATTAATGCCTCCTCAACATTTAAGCAGTGTAGTAGGGTTCCTTCTATGCTCCTATGATATAAGGTATCACCTAGGATGACAAATCTGGATGCCTTTTTGACAAAAGTTTGTTTTAGGCTTAAAGGTAGGTCAGCGGGTATGCCTCCTATGCAAAGGTATGTGCAAATGTCATGATACCAAGGATCATCGAGACCAATGATTTCACACACGAATTCTAATTCTGGTACCTCAAATGTGGGAACGAGAAGCTGCTAAATCAGGAATTTATATTTTGGAACATTGTTGGAGATGTCCAGTAGGGACCCAATTATTGCCATGGCATCTGTTGCTCTATTGTTAGTTCTAGGAATATGCTCAAATGTTATTTCAATGAAGGATTCTTTGAGAATCTCCACCAATTTCTTGTATGGAGTGAGCTTGTCATCCTTGGTCTGATATTCATCATTGAATTGATTTATGATCAATTGGGAGTCTCCATACACCTTGAGAGCTATGATTTTCCATTTGAGACCTATAGTCAAAGCCTCATATTCCACGATGTTATTAGTGCAAGGAAATGCTAGCTTGTATGACCTTGGTATGCAATCCCCTTGTGGGGTGATGAAGAAGACACCAAATCTTGATCCATGTTGCATGTATGAGCCATCAAAGTATAGTTTCCAATGGTCAGCTATGTTAAGGTTGAAAATAGATTCATCTGGAAATTCTAAGACAAGAGGATTCTTAGAATAGATAGGTGCCTCTGCTAGTTGATCTACAATGACTTGGCCCTTAATTTCTTTCTACTCCACATACTCGATGTCATATTCTAACCGTATGATCACCCATTTTTCCATCCTTCTTGTGAGAATTGCCTTTGATAATAGATACTTGAGGGGATTGATTTTGGCGATGAGCTTTATCTTGTGTGCCAACATGTAATGTCTGAATTTTTGAGATGCAAATGCTACTACTAGACATACTTTCTCGATGAATGAATAGTTTATCTCATGTCCAACCACTGTCCTGCTGGTATAATAGATAGCCCTCTCCATTCCATTTTCATCATGTTGAGCTAGGAGAGCTCCAAGGCCTGTTGTTATTGCTGACACATATAAGATCAATGGCTTCTTTGGGATGGGTGGCATTAAGACTAGCGATGGCATTAGATATTCCTTGATTTTTTTGAATGCCTCTTTGCACTTGGTATCCCATTTGTACGTGACCCCCTTGTGGAGTAGGTGAGAATATGGGTTCTTCTTGTCTCCCAGTTGTGCTATGAATCATCGAATGAATTGACATCTACCTTGAAGACCTCTTAGTTGCCTTCATGTTTTTGGTGCTTCCATTTCAAGGATTACTCTCACTTTTGCTAGATCCACCTCGATACCCCTCATTGATACTATATATCCTAGTAGTTCACCTAATTGTACATTGAAGATGCACTTCTTGGGATTTAGTCTAACTTCGTACTCCTCCAGTCTGTTAAAGATGGCACCTAGGGTTGCTATGTGATCTTTTCTCTTTTTGGATTTAGGATGTCGTCGACATAGTCTTCAACTATCTTGTGAATCATGTCATGGAATATCAATGTCATGGCCCTTTGATATGTTGCTCCTGTGTTCTTTAGGCCAAATGGCATCATGTTCTAGTAGTATGTCCCCCATGGAAAAGTGAAGGTTTTCTTATGTTGATCCTCTTTTTCTATCATGACTTGATTGTATCATGAAAATTTGTCCATTAGTGATAGCATCTCATGTCCTGCTGTCATGTCTACTATCATGTCGATGTTTGGAAGTGGGAAGTCATCTTTCAGACATACTTTGTTCAAATCTCTAAAGTTTGTGTAGATTCTAATGGCTCCATCAGGTTTTGAAATAGGTACCAAGTTTGACACCCCTTCTGGATAATCTATTGGTCATATGAATCCTATATCTAGTAGCTTTTTCAGCTCCATTTTGACTAATAGAGCAATTTGAGGATGCATTTTTCAAAGCTTTTGTTTGACTGGCTTTGCTTCTGGATACACTGCTAAGTGATGAACCACGGTCTTTGGATCAAGCCCTGGCATGTCAGCATAACTCCATGTGAATTTTATTTTTCTTTCCTTTAGGAATGTTGCTAGGAGCTCTTGCTCTTTTGATAATAATGATTCCACATACAATGTGATATGCGGGGTTGCCTCTATTCCTAGGTTGACTAGATTGCAATTTTCAGCCAAGACTGCTAACTTTTCCTAATGAATAGCTCTTAAAGGAAGATTGAATCCTTCATCCTCAGGCGCCTCAGAGAGGTTTTCAGCATTGGATATGTCCTTTCTTTTTTTTTCTTGTCTGAGAGTGCCACGGTGTGGTTTTCCTCAAGGACTTGGATATGATTCTTAGTTTCTCACTTTTGCAACTAAAGGATTCAATCATTTCCCCATAATAGGCATGTGTGTCCAACTCTATTATAAAGCCTGCTTTGTGATCCCCATCTAGAATGTTATCCTGCAATTCCATGAATTCTGAGAGCGCCTCATCATTTTCAAATGTATTGAGAATCGGTGGTCCTTGTTGGTCATAGTCGATGAGTTGGGGATAGACTAAATGAATGCCATGATTTTGATGATCGAATTCAAAAGATAAGGTAATAATCATGCAAAGGGTGGTATCCTTAAATAACCTAGGTAGATTGGTCATGGTATCCTCGTCATCGCTACTAATATAGGCCTTAGTTATAAAGTTATGTATGTTGCTACCTATGGATATTGATGAGCATACTTGTATTGCTATTGGCTGAGGAGAAATATTAACCGTTCTAACCGAAGGACTTTTGCCACATATGGTTATGCTCAGAGGGGTACATCCAAGGCCAAGATTTGTTATAGGTCACGTCTCTAGCATGATAGGTATTGTGAGGCCACTGCCATTTTTCCCCAGTCTTTGATTTCTGTCGTAGCCCATTGCAAGCATCATTTGTAGGCCCTTGCTTGTCTCATCCATTGGTAATTCAGGTGTCGGTCTTTCATCTAGATATAACATGTGAGATGGATCTGCTTCAATAACCTCCTGGCCAAGGTCTCCACATATTGTGAATTCGGGATAGTTTTCAGGATACGTTTGTTATGTGGAAGCTTGATTTGCTTGTGGATGACCCCATGATCTAGGAGATTGTGGTAACTCTCCTACCACAAAAGCATTGTTAGGGAGCTTGTAGCTTCCACAACCGTCCTCCTGGATGATGAGCTTTGTGTCGAAGATGGTGGGAATGGCGAGTGTCACTATCTCAGAAGTGGAATCAAGAGTGGTAGGGTCATTGTATGGTGTGGATGGGCCCTCATCATTTTATGTTACTTATGGGATTTTTTAGTACTTTGCTTCAAGATTTTTGCAATATGAGAAAGGTTCGTGATCTCCATGGATGGTAACTTCTTGTTCGTTATGTGTAAATTTCACACATTGGTGGAAAGTTGATGCTACTGCTTTCATTGCATTGATCTATGGATGTATTAAGAGGATATTATATGGAAAGTCTAGGTCCAGAACTTGACAAGTGGTTTCCATGAGAGTCAACCCTACTTGAATATGGAGTTTGATCATTTCTTGAGACACTATTTCTTGGTCATCATATGCTCTTATCATGATGCCCTTTCCTTTGTTGATGGAATCTTCTGGTATTTTCAATTGCTTGATGAGACTGAGAGAGCATATGTTCAAACCCACAACCTCCATCCACCAAGACCCTTTTGATTTTTCTCTTATGTACTATAGCTTCCAAGTGCAGTGCACAATTGTGAGATGGTTGGGCAGGGAAATCTTGGTCAGAGAATGTGAGAAGATTAGGTGTAATGATATTTCTAACCATAGCTTGGAATTTCTCCATGTCAAGATCTACAGGGATAGTGGATGAAGCCAACACTTCTTCTAAGATTTTCTTATAGGCAAACAATATATTTAGCAACTCCATAATGGAGATTTGTGTTCACGTTCTCTTGAGTTGATCTAGGACATTGTAGCCATGTGGAACAGATCTAGATGAAGGGATTCTATTCGGTTGGGATGATCATGTGATGGTGACTTTTTCACCTCTTGTGGTGACTCCACAATCTTCGGCATGGGCTCCCTTGATGGTGATGACCATGCAGTCTTCATTTAGGGAGGCAACAACTGTTTCATACACATTATTTACATTTCCCTTCCCTTTATCATTTTTATTGCCTTTGTTCCCATGATTCCACATTGGATTCGTATATATCTTAAGATCCTAATTTCCCGTAGGTTGTTCCACATTTATGATTTTTTTATCGATGAGATCTTGGATGATGTTTTTTAGTCTCATGCAACTGTTTGTGGTATGGCCTTTGATTTTATGAAATTCACAAAGTTGATTTTCATTATACCAAGGAGGTTTCACATCTAGTTCTTGGTAATTCTCAAATGGAGGAGGCTTGATGAGTTTTTCATCAATCAACCTTTTCATTATGTCCTCAAGTGGTTCCCCCAACATGGTCTATTTTTGTTTGGGATAACTCTTGCATTGGGGTGGTCCTCTTTGATCATTGAGATTATTGATTGTTGCATTGTTGTTGGGTTGGTGTGTTGTGTGATGGTGGTTTTGTTGTTGGTTTTGTGGTGTGGGTATGTTTTGGCGTGGGGCACTAATGACCACCTTGGCATCGATGACACCATCATTAGTAATGCTTTTGTTGCTTACCCACATGTGATTTTTATCATTGTAATTGGATGGTGGGAAGTTGTTTTGTTGTTCATGGTATGATGTTGATTCCGCAGGTTGAGTCACAAGGGCTCTTTCGATGCTAAGTGCCTTGGGGATCAATTGATCGTATGTTGTGATTCCCTGAACTTTGAGATGAAATGCCAAGCGACCTTCAAGGTTGTCTATGATGGTGAAAACTTGTTTTTCTTCTGGCATGGTCCACTTGCTCCAATTGGTCTTGGATCACCATCATTGTAGGAATGAAGTGAAAGATTCACCCTTTCCTTGTTTCAAAGCCAAAATTTTTTCTAGACTAACATCCATTGTGATGTTGCATGCGTAGTTATTGATGAATGCATCCATAATTTCTTGAATTGTTCTAATGTCTGCGGGTAAGCGAGAGAACCATTCCATAGCATGGCCTACCAAGCTCCTATGGAATAGCTGCATTAGATAAGTATCGTCATATAGAACCTCCATGCAATGAACCTAGAATTCCCTGATGTGATCTTTAGGGTTTCTCATCCCTCGATATTTGTCAAATTTGGGGGTCTCAATTCCCTTGGGGAATGGTTTCATTACTAAGCTCCTATCAAATGGATAGGGACACAAGTTGCTTGGTGTTTTGGTTGTTTTCCCTGATTGAAGGTCAAGCACTTGTTGTGAGAGCAACTTGATTTCCAGGCCACCGCCACCATTCGTGACCAAAGGCAGACAAACCTTTTGGGGTGTTTCAACCAGCACGGGCTGATGGCGGAGTTGGTCTGATAGTTTTTGGATGCTATCTATACACCTTGGTCGAAACAGGTGGTGGCTCCACCTATTTTTGTATGAACAACGCCTTTGTTGTCGATTCGAGCGTTGCCGACCAAGATAGCGCTTCTGCCATTGCGCTTGCTGTTGTGCTCGCTGTTGCCTGAAACCGCTTGTTGGCGTCTGCTGGCCATTCCAACAATGCTGGCGGTTGGCCGCCAATTGTGCTGCTTCTGCTGCCTTTGTATTGCTTTAACGCTTGCTAGTATGCGCCACAATTGCATTCGGCTTGGTCGGCAGTGCACAGTATTGTGCCTGCGGATATTAAATTTGTTGTTCGGTGCTCGAGCTTGTGCTTCAGCGGCCGCAGCTTGAGGAACCTTTTGCGCTTCAGCAACGCTTGTGGTTTATTGCTGTTGTTAAGGCAATAAAGCTCTAGCTCTTGTGGTTTGTTCTGACTCGAAATGTTCCAGTAACTTGGGCAAATGCAGTAACTGCAGCGGCCTGTAGCTTGGAGGATGCCCGAAATAGCCGAAAGCAGACTTTTGTTTTTCAATTTATTGAAATCCTTTGAAAGCTCTGCAATGTCAGCTTTGTGCATTGAGTTGATGTGGTGGGAAGTTGGTGGTGGTGGGGTGCGGCGGTGGATTTGTCAGCCAGGAGTGAAGGCTTTGGGTGTTGGATAGTGGTATTGATGTGATGGTTTGTCCTTGAGAGACCATTTTTTGTGATATTAGTGGGTTGTTTGATGTTGTTGCAATTGCTTGTGTGATTGTTGTCTATTGTTGCGATGTTGACGACAAGTTTTGAGCATTTGACATAATGCTTTGGTTGATGGTTGGGATATTGGTTTGATCGATACTTGGTAGAGGGGGAAGCCCTAAACCAAGGAGTGGTGTGGATGATGATGGCAATGGTGGGAGAGGTGGAAATGTCAGGGGGGTGGGTCCTTGAGAAAATGTTGTGGTGTTGAATATGCCCCTTGGTCCAAACATATCTCCCTCTTCTTGAGAATTTGTGAGGAGAGGTATTTGGGGTGTTGCGTTAAAAAATGATGATGATGGATCATGATGGAAAGTGAGAGGAACATTTTTGTGTAATGGATTTTGGGGTATGTTTTGTTCCAATATGGTGTTTGCATCTAGATTTTGATTATTAACAAGGGGGTGTTTTTGAAGTGCATTGAAAAATGCACTTCCCTTATTAACATTGGGTTGGGTTGGAGCAAACAATGTTGTGATTTGCGGGATGTTTTGTGTGATGTTTTGAGATGCAGGTGTAGATGAAATGGGAATGGTGTATGAGATTGGAGGAAAGGATGTCTCCACTATAGTACTCACGCCGTAATCTGAAGGTAACTTGGCCCCTTGTTTTTCTAATTCAAGCATGTATAACGAAGGGTTGAGCCTCATCATGATGTTGATGATTTTATGGTTTTCTAGATTTTGAAGCATTTCAGTCATTTCTTCATGATACATTCCAAAGCTAAGATCCTCTCCTTGGTTTTCCTCTTGCAGATTTTGTGATGATGAGATGTTCAACACATTGCTTGATTCTACGAGATTCATTTCTACATTGGTTTGGCTAAGATCACTTGAAGCGAGTGTTTCTTTGTTGGCTTCCATGCTCTTCTTGTATTGAGATCTAGTTTGAACCATAAAACAATGATAATTTTTTAAGAATGGGAGATGATCCTCTTGATTCTTTGGATTGATCTTTACTTTATGCCCAAATTAGAAATTTCTAGGATATCTTGAGGATCAAAAGGTGATATGATGATGATGTAAGGGATGAATGATGTGGATGTTTTTGTCTTTTGATAAATCTTGAAGGAGATGCTAGACTTTTGCAAAATTTGATTTTGATTTTTCACAAAAAGACCCTAAGATATTGGATGATGATCTAAGGGATATATTTGTTCAAAGGATGATGATTTGAATATGTGTGGGGAGAAGGATGCATCTACCCACACCTATTCAAAATAGATGATAGTTTAGTCAAGTATATGAAGAAGGATGCATCTACGTATACTAAGCTAGACAAGATGATTTTGATGAATTTGACTAAGCATATGCAAAAGGATACATCTATACATATCTAGCCAAAGGTGATTTTGGTAATTTTTTCAAGGATTTAGTCTCAAGGATTTTAATGATTTTAATTTTTCCAAAAGCCTAGTATTAGGATGATTTCAAGATTTTCCAAAAGGTGATGGTGAGATGATTTTGTTTTGATGTTTTAGAGGATGGATGAAAAAGATTTTGATTTTCTTTGATCCCAAGATGAACCTAAAAAAGACAATTTTTTTCTTCCTAGACCTAGGTATTGAAGAACAAGCTTTTCTCTAAACAAGATGTTCAAACTCTCTAAAAATATTTGGGTTTTAGCAGTAATAGAATGAATACAAACCAGGATTGTTCTTTGAAGCCTTTTTGTAAAATTTGAAAAGTAGTCTTTGTCTAACTTTGTATAACATAGAGAGACATTCTTGATGAGCTTTTAGACCAAGGGATTTCACCTTTGGTTTCTTGATCTTGATTTTGAGTGAAATCATTGAAAACACATGTGTGGGGTCCAATTATCTTTAATATTTTCTTAATGGATTTATTTTACCACAAACACTTTCTTCGATTAAGTTTTTCAAACTAATATGTCCAATGTCTCAACTTCATCTCATTCCACAAGGTATATTATGCAAAAATTTTGATGAAATTAAGGCAAGGGTTACCTATTGTTTAACTTTAGTGGGAAAATTGAGATGTAAATTCAAGTGTTTGGAAACCTCTAAGGATGTAATCCAAAGGGCAAGCATTTACATGAGAATTTGGTCAATGATATTTGCCTCCTAAAGGGTTTGAAATTTGGATGATGTTAAGTGTTTGTTTCCAAGATATTTTCGAACAAGCAATGTGTTTAAGACCCACAAGCAATATAACACCCCAGCTCAATTAGTACATTTTTCTTGGTGGGCTTGCCTCATGCCCTTCATAGTAGAAGAGATGAATTTACATGCAACCAAGGACAAAACATAAAGGTATGTTAAGAATGAATTCTTAACCTCTATATTTCAACCAAGATCAAACATGGCAAGTAACTTCTTGGAATCTAAGCTCCAATGCACCACTTTGATAAACTCATTGGATGGACTAGTGAGCTTCTAAAAATAAGGTTCTTAATGACACAACATCAGGGACATGGCACCTTGTGAGCGTTTGACAAGCCACTTAAGGCTTCAATCAATCCTACTAGGGGCTCTTATACATTTTATGGTAGTACCCCATTCTGAAATACATTGTATGGCTAAGGCCTACATACCATGAGGACTTGAAAGTTTAGTCTTATCCATTTATATACTGTCCCAAATGAAAAACCGGTTGGAGTCACCTTTGAGTTCTCCTTTTGGATGTGTCTCTTAGGCAGATCCCTCTAAAGGTAAACAACAGTAAGCAAGCACATTCATGGTTTGATTGACCTTCATTTAGAAACAAAGGGAGAACACACACAATATACCTAACTCACACTCACACAAGATTTTGTTCAATTTTAAACCCAAATTGAAGTGTGGAGGTGATTGCGTTATCTCACCCTAAAGTCATGAAAAAGAGC
>VDFB02081926.1:0-15657 GCA_007258455.2 Sequoia sempervirens
AGGGACATCAACAAGGAGCAATTAGGCTGATATGAATGTGTTTTAGATGAAAGAGTATGTGCTAGAAGAACTCAAGAAGGTAAAGATTAGTCTCTTAGCCTTTGAGCTATTGAGATTCCTCATTATTCAGAGTGCTATGATGGGTTCATTAAGTTATCATGCCTCCATGAAGTCTGTGCAGGATCCTATAGCCAAAAGGGTTGGGCTCATTGAACCCTTGGAAAAAGATACAATTGAAAAGACACAGAGCTAACAATCAGTTTTGAATCAGAACACTCAAGTAGCGAGTACCCAACTATTGTACGGTGAAAAATACCTCTCACCTATAGTTTGAGTGTTGTCTCTACCAGACTATGATTGAGTAGATTAAGTACATTAATTCACCCTCAAAAGTTAGACCTAAAGTGCAGGAAGTGCAACAAGCTGAAAAGGGAAAGGAACCATCAGTACAAGGCAATGCCCCCTCCAGTAGAAATGGAAGTATTAAAAATTCAAAGGGTTTGTTAGAACTGTAAAATTTTGAAAATTTTATGGCTATCTATACTCATAAGTTTCCCACGAATCCCATACCATAAATATAATAATCTACTTTGCATAACATATTCACCCATGTTCTACTCAATTTTTATCATTTGGTCCTATTAAATTCACCTGACCCTGAGCATTTGAATGTATAAATCATATTGGCATAAGATGATGCAGGTCTCTCCGATCCATAAATAATTTTATACTAATACATATCTTTTTTCAGTATATCAGCAAGAGGTCGGGGATGTCATACTGATAAAATCTCATTTGAGAATACACATCGAGAAGATGCAATTCATAGTCTCAAACGACAAATAGATCCTATCGGCTAGATAATAATCATCAGGGTGATAGTGAGAAGTCATATCAAGCTTATATATGTCTTACCGCTCGAAGCACAAGGAAATATGTTGGCCAGAGTAGAGCCATTGGAGTAAAGTTCCTAAAGTCAGCTCGAGACATTCATCTAGTCTTGCCGATGAAGCAAAGGAGGATTCTGTCGGTAGGATAATGTTACCGGGATAAGTTCGATGAGTCCTGCCGACCCTCCATGATGCACTGACAGAATTGTATTGGTAAGGGACTTGGCGATATGTTTGGAGGGAATAATTATCAGAAAGACATGATTCATGGTCTCACCAATGGAGAAATTCATCGGTTAAATAGACTTCAGTGGAGAGAGATAAGAAGGTCATACCGAGTGTAGTTCCATCGGCAAGAAAATCATTATGTCTTAGTGATCAAAATTGACGAAGAAAATAGACCGACAGGATTGGCTTCCAAGGGATCTTGTCAATAAAGAACGAAGGAAATATCTCAGAAAGATACATATCTTTAGGTAGATGAATTCGTCTCGACTTTAGTCACGGCAGTGGTTTGCATGGTGGGGAGTTAGCGATATATAGGGCAGAAAGGAGATAACTCTCTAGGGAACTTATAGCAGTGAACCTCTGGGGCATCTTAGTGATAAATAGTCTATTAGTAGCAAGAACAAAATGTGCTCGGGGGAGACTCAGAGGTATGGGAAACTACAGATGTCTTGGTGGTGTTTAATATAAGCATTGGTAAAACCCCAAATGAAAGGATGCTTAGAATTTGAAAATGTCTTGCGTAGAATTGCATGATGTAGTATTGAGTTTCAAAAAAAAACCTGCTACACTTTCGTGTTTTTAGCTAATCATTAATGGCGCCCACCCAGGCATAAAAGTAATTTCATGATCGAGGAAAATTCAAATTGAAAAAATTATTCTGAGGAGAATTGATACCAGGAGGAAGCGAGAGAGCTGCAGTAAGGACAGGAAATTCTTTCAATTCAAGGTATTTTGAAAAAATCTGATAAAGTTCTTCATACCTTAATTTTGCAATTTTGAAAAAATGGGAAGCTACTAGTTCAAAGAAATAATAGAAAACATGGGGAAAGTAGTCATTCTAAAGGGAAAAAACAGAAAACCAAAATTCAGCTAGAGGGCACTGAGTGAAAGAAAAGTCAAGATCTTATCGACCAATTACCTGGCTTTGGACCTAAAGCCAGATGATCTGCACAACTTAGGGTAGAAGTGGATAAATTAGATGACAAATGTAAGCTCATAGGAGATATTTGGACTCCAATAAGAGGTTTTGAACTGTTTAGATTTCATTACTATCGAAGGAATCGCTTTGAACCAGCATGTAACCCATGGAAGCTTAATCTGGGGAAGTTGCTTTTCCCTAATGTATTGGTCAATGTTGAATTGGTGAGATTGTTGGCCACTTATTATAATTCAAAACTCAAAGCCATTTGTGTCCCATCCGGGAACCCATTGATACACATATCAGAGGATGCAATAGGTGAAGTCTTTAAATTCGAAGGGGTATGCAACGAAAAGATCATATGTGAAGAGTTAGAAAAGGAATTTAGGAGGATGGACACAATTTATAAAGGTTGGAGATTGCCCTTGCACAAAATTAGACATGGTAGAAAACCAATTCCACTAAAAGATAGTGAAGGACCTCCATTCCATGTTGATCTTTTTGAGCCCTATATGAAATACACTTATTTCTTGGTAGGCCAAGTATTGGGAATGGAAGTCCCTGTGTATATGACAATTGTTCCCATGGTAATTTCAGCAAATATTCAGTATCACAACTCTAGACCTTTTGATTATGCCTCATAAATTTTTAAGGGGATCGATTATGGGTTGATGTCAGTAAAAGGTGGAGCCTTTATCTTACATATTAGGCATTATTCACTGTTGATGCATATAGTTTTGTATTTTGGACAAGAGTTAGGGTTGTGGCCTCAGGAGATGAAAATTTCACAATTTGACAAGGAAGGCATGCCATTACCTATTCAATTATGGACTGTTGTTTGGGACAACAAGTTTGCTAATTCTAGTTTTGTACACTTTGAGGAATATTTTGTAAGACCATTGTACAAATTTTATAATCATCCATGTGCTTATTCTTTGTCTAATGAGATAAAGAGGTTTCTCAGGCCTAAGGACTTCAATGGGACAATTAGCCACAATTGGGGGGATTGGTACTATTTAGAGGATGCTACCATGATTAGGGTTTATGGATTTGAAGATGCCCCATTCATTTTTCCTAAAATAGTTTCGGACAGGATTGGATACTTGGAAATTGTTAAGAAAATGAACTTTTCCAGTGTTATGAATTTGAGTTCTTTTGGAAAGTAGGCTTTTATTCCCAGTACACTATGCTTCAGTGATTTTATTGTATTGGAAAAAGAAGGATATAATTTGATTATTGATAAGTTACTGCAATATAATATGAAAAGAGGACCACCGAGAAAGAATTTTGATCCAGAAGGATATATCAATTCTGCTAAACAAAAGATAAACTTTGGGGGTATCAACATGTGCCCTATTAATTTGATGATATGATTAGGAACTTGGCAACAAAAGAAGTGGAAATGGTGGTTGAAGAATATAATCAAGGGTTGCAAGATACATAGTTGTTGTCTTCTGGGGAAGAGACATATGGGACTAATGTACCACAAGATCTACCTAACAAGATGTCAAGATTGAGAACTCAGGATTATGCCTGCCTTGCCAGGGAATTAAGTGTTGAAGAGAGTATAGATACAGATGTAAGGAACATAGAGTATAATTCATTTGTAGTAGGTAAAGAATTTATAAATTATCCATAATTTAAGGCATTCCTATATAAAAAAAAAGGAAAAGAGATAAGAGAAATGGTTGACAATGTCACACTAGGTAATGAAGAACAATTACTGAATGATCTAAAGATGAGTGTGGATAGAGAGATGGCGGGTATGACCCCTAAAAAGAGAAGGAAAATGTTAGAAAGTGTTGGGGTATTTATGATGGCTTTAGGGTTTGGTCTATAATTTTGCATTAGTCTTGTAATTTCTGCAGTAATGCTACACAAGCTGGCTGAAAAAGGTGACAAAAAGTATGTCTGGGGTCAAAGCCTGAGGAAATCCCAGATGAAAGGTCATTGGTTTAGACCCTATCTACCTCACAAGAGTAGTTTTCATTAATCTCACGAGAATTGAACATGTTGTAGATCTAAAAGATTTGGGGAAGCCCAGTCTATGTAGCAAACCAGGAATTGGTCTTTTAAACTAAACAAAAGCCAGTCTGAGATGTTGATCAGGAGAAAATAAATATACCTAAATGAATAATGAGAGAATGTTGAGAGAAAATGACCGCCCGAAAGATTTATTAGGAGTTACAATGGGATCAACCAAGCTGCTCACCCATGGTGAAAGTTCACAAGAAAAAGATCATTGGGAAGGATCAAGTGCATATTCTCAAGGGAAGTATGAATTTTGTAGCGATAATAAGAAAAGACAGCAGTGCTTTCTTGGTTGAACCAAGCTCCCAGGAATACACTCACACTGCTTTGTTGCGTACAAGAACAAGTGTGAATAGATGTTGGGAGACTCTAGGCTCAGGAAATAAACTAGAGGGATGCTCGATAATGCTGAATGAGCTACCATAAAATCGCTAGAATAAACACAAGATTTCTTTGGAAAATTCTTGAGGGGATGTCGCGAGGAATTAATTGATGATACCGCAAAAAGTTATTTACATTCTTTGATGATAGGAAGAATTAAAAAAAAATATTCTTGTTGGAAAGAACTAGTAGATAATATTGCGAAATTTTGAAGAATAGCCTCTACTTGAAAAGATATAACAATGGATAAACGTAAACAAATGAAAAAGAGTGGTGAAAAATGGAGATCACATTCTAAGACATTGGGAGTCAGATACACATGAGTATTGGGAGTTCACCCCGGACCTGCACTGAAAGAATTCATTACTTAACCAGCAGAGCCCTAATTACATTTAATTTATTGTTATTTGTATAAGATTTGTTCGAAAAGACGTGTCACTATAGCGTTAATCTTAATATCACTATTTTGTGAAAGGAATAGTAGACCAGGAAAAGGAATCGATGAATTGCAAATATTTCATGACAATGTAGAGACCAATTCATATTTGAAATTATAAGAATATCATTGAAAAATCATGACATTTGGCGTGGTGAGTATTTAGTATGGGTTATTTGTTGTGTACAATTATTCGATATTGTTGAGGGAGGCTTTTCAAGGTTGATGTTTTCTAGTTAT
Source organism: Sequoia sempervirens (assembly GCA_007258455.2). Taxonomy (NCBI): domain Eukaryota; kingdom Viridiplantae; phylum Streptophyta; class Pinopsida; order Cupressales; family Cupressaceae; genus Sequoia; species Sequoia sempervirens. Next base: position 5,126 of record VDFB02081926.1, read on the forward strand.
TTAAATTGATATAACAAGCGTATATTCAATTTATCAGTGCACACTTGTTGTATCTGTATGGTTTGATTAACTGGTTCTTTCAAGGAAAAATCAAATCCTTTTAGTCAATCATAGTAATTAGCGAATCTCATTTGGATCATTAAGAACTTTGTAATCATTTTCTTGCATGTTTATACAAGTTGTAAACTCGAATTTATATGCCAAAAAAGTAGAGTATCTGCCAGAAAGAAGTTACTTATTTTAGATCTTTCACTTGACCCCGTACACCTAATAAGGCACCAGTCTCTACCACTTCACCATTTAGTTTTATTCATTTCTCACATTTTTTAACTGAACATATTAGTTTTAGCCTTAATATTGCTTATACAATCTATACCAAAATAAAACTCATTTATCCACTCCCATTTTCCATTGTGGGTAAATTTCTTTAAGGAATAAACATAAGTCAAGTCTGCCTCATTCATATAGGTATACCCGCCTAGGTCTAGCAGCACCTGAAGAGAAGAGGGTTCAAATCATTTGGCCTTGTCTGTTACCCTGAAACGTATCAAGAGATTGGCAACCTCTTGAGGCACTTTTCCTACGTTTTTGAGAGCTAATAGGGTTGTTCATCTCCCAAAATATGGACTTTAAGATTTGATGGATCAAAATGTAAGCAGGGTGCAGGAATCAAATTCGAATTGATCAATCTGATAGGGAAAACTTTCTTTGTTGCTCATAGGCTACAATTCTAGTGCACTAATAACATTTCCAAACATGAGGCATTGATCCATGGGCTATTGATGGAACTAAGGAAGAATATTAAAATATTGCAAGTATTTGGAGATTTTGAACTAGCGGTGAAACAAGTCAGAAGGCAATATCTTTGTCACGATAGGAGAATGACCAACTACTGGCAAAGGGTGGGATTTGATGCATTCAACATCCAACTGATTTCGAGAACTAAAAATCATACCATAGATGCTCTAGCCCAAGCAACCAGTACACTAGAGCCTCTATCCTTGTCTGGATTGAATAAATTCACTGTTGAATTAACACCTGTCCCTTTTGTACTAGACAATGTTTCAAACTTTCAAGTATTTGAAGATGATAAGCACATCTTGGATTTCCTAACCAGTTATGATGTGTTCACTGCACAAGTGATCGATGAGATGGAACCCCAAGAGGTAGAATTGGATATGGAAGGGGTCCTCAATCTAAAAATGAACATGATACCATGAGGGATGTTCCAGTTAGAAAGGATTTTTGACATTGATAGGATAAAAGACCAGGATCAGTAGACAAAGGAAGACTCCATAGATAGTCAGTGCGATACTTACAATATGGGCACTTCTGATGATGTTAAGAATGTGTTCATTGGGAAGGTGTGTACTCTGGAAGAGAGGAAGAGTTTGATATATACGCTACTATCTTACTAGGATGTTATAACATGGAGCTACGAAGATCTGAAGACTTATGACACCTCCATCATAATGCACACCATCCCCTTGAAACGAGGAGCAAAACCTTTTCGAAAAAGGCAAAGGCCCATCAACGCCTTGCTGGAGCTGATCATCCAGAAAGAGGTACAAAAATTATTTTCCACCTACATCATATTTCTAGTCAGGCACTCAACATGGGTAGCTAACTTGGTTCCTATCCACAAGAAAAATGGAGAAATAAGTTTGTGTGTTGATTTTAGAAATCTTAACTGAGCATTTGAAAAGGATAATTACTTGGTGCCTTCCTTGGATGAGGTTCTGTAGATTGTGAATGGGTCTCAAATTTTTTCCTTGTTAGACAGTTACTTGAGTTACAATCAAGTTATGGCCCAATATGAAGATGAGCATAAGACTGCCTTCACAACCAAATGGGGAACGTTTGCGTATATGAGAATTCCTTTCAAATTGATCAACGCAGGGATGACATTCTAAAGAGCAATGGATATTGACTTTAAGGATATCATTGGTAAATGCATTATTATCTATATGGATGACCTGATGGTTTTCTCTAAGAAAAGGGGTGATCATGTTACCGACCTATGAAAAGTATTCCAAAGATGCAAAGAATTTGGCATCTCACTGAATCCCAAGAAGTGTATATTTGGAGTAACGGAAGGAAAGCTCTAAGGACATGTCATCTCATAACATGGAATTTTAATTGACCCTGACAAAGTTCAGGCTATCCTATAAATTCAACCACCAGCCAACAAGAAAGAGATGAAATATTTCTTTAGAAAAATTAACTTTGTTCAAAAATTCATCACGAGGTTTGTCGAAATAGTGAAACCATTGAATGCAATGCTAAAAGAGGATGCTAAAGTGGAATGGAATTTTGAGGCCAAACAAGCGTTTGATGAGATCAAGAGGGCTATAGCTGCTACCCTTGTGCTAGTAAGTTCGGATTATTAAAATCCTTTCTATATATACTCTTTTGCATTAGACCATTCTTGTGCAAGTATGCTGACTCAAAAATTAGACAAGGGAAATGAATACCCTACAAATTTCATGATCATTCCTCTCAGGGATGCCAAGCTGAGATATCTAAATGTGGAAAAGTAGGCTTATGCTCTAATCTGAGGCGTTAAGAAATTCAGACATTACATCCTAAGAAACAAAGTTTGTGCCATTGTACTCAACCCTGCTGTGAAGCTCCTGTTGATGTAGAACGAGATGGGGAAAGAAGAGCTAAGTGGGTCACCATACTACAAGAATATGACCTCAAAATTCAACCTATGAAGTTGGTGAGGGGACATGCTCTGACACATACTATGGCTAAAATAGGTCTAGAGGTTGATGCACAACAATATCATCTTCAAGATGTATCCTTGACAGGCTCAGTGTGATGATATTATTTACTTCAAACTGAAATATCACGATCGTTTAGTCGATGGTAAGAAGAGGCATTACACTTAAAAATAGGAGTTTGGGTGAACTCTCAAACGCCCCAAAATCTTGCAAGATAAAATAACTACAAAGAGAGGAAATAGAAATGCTCATGCTATCGTGAATCTTGAAGGTACCAAATTCAGATATGAGATAATTACAAATGTACAAAATTCTTGAATAGGCATGGGTGAAAACACAAAATGTGTGTGAGATATTTGCCAAATTTAAAATCACTATATTGTGAACCTATCTGGGAAATGATAAAAGAATGAGAATGGATTCTGAAGGACTTAACTCATCTTCTAGGAATCTACAAATAGGTAGGAAATTGCCCATTATTAATGATTTATCTAATTATGCAGCCCATGTTAAAATATTACTAAGTAAACTTATGCAAGGTGTATAATTAAACATTAATTACCAGCACCCCCCATAAGTTACCTTAGGGAGAAGAAAATTATTATGCAAAGAATGAGTCCAGACAGCGGGCACAGTAGAGACCTCATTTACAAATGCAATGCAAACTAAACCAATTGGGGTAAAGGAGAAAACCACAAGGGAATAAAACTCCTCCCCAAAATAGAATGCAAAAAACTAGCTAAGTGATGAAGGATGGAGGACTCCATAAGACCCCCCAAGGACACCATCCATCACAAAGATACATAAAAGAACTCCCCCAGAATGAAGTAGCTCTAATAAGACTGAAGAAACCACATCTCCTGAAAAAAGTGAGAGAAAAAAGGCCACGGGAAAGCAATCTCTGAAGGTGAAGTAGGTGTAGCCCAAGATGTCTCCACTAAAGTAGATGAGACCTCAACCAATGAAGAATTCAGAGAAGGTGAAGACTCAAGAGTATCCTCCAAAGATGAATGATCAACAACATCCTATTGCACTGAAATAGAAGAAACCACATTTGTACTAATAGAAGTATCAGCAACAGAAGAAAGAGGAGATGGAATGGATGGCTCAAGAATTGGATCCGAAGAGAGAACACCAATGTTCAAGAAGCCAAATGTCTCCTTTGAATGATGATTCACACTAGAAGTGTGAGGAACAACTCTAGGAATAGAAGCATTATCAGTAGCAAAATCTACAAATGAATACAACCGAGATGAGTGATCCACCACCCTAGTAGCAATAATTGCTCTACTCTCCAAGTCTCTGATGATAACAGAATCAGGTGTAAACTCTACAGATTTCCCATTGCCTCCATGTGTGATCTAATATATGGAAAGAAGGTTATTTTTCAAATGAGGAACACACAAGACATCCTGAAAAGTGTTGTCCCCAAAACTAATAGACCCCTTCCTTGTAACACTCATGTATGTATTGTTTCCCATCAACATAGGAGACATAGTACAAGGCTCAAAGGAAGTGAAAATAGACTGTGAAGATGCCATTTGATGAGAAACTCCTAAATCTAGAAGTCATCTTCCTTATTCATGACTTGAATAAGCACAAAGAGCATGTCCCTTCAAAATTGATGCGGTATGCAAACCAGTTGTGCCTATTTCAAGCTGCTCTGAAGAATGAGGGGAGGAAGATGATACAAACATCCTAGAAGGAAAATAAATCTGATGTTTCTGAAGAAGATGTTTCAGCTCATCAATATCCTTATTGTAGCATCTATGTTATGCATGTCCTTCCCTCTTGCAATAAGCACATGTAACTTTCTCCTTCTTAGATGATTTCCCCTTAGAAGAGGAGGATGAATCTGAGGACTCCTTTAGTTTCTCATGAGATTTGGAATCCTTTTCTTTTTCTTTCTTGTCTTTTCCTAAAGAAGCCTTTTGATCTTTAGGCTCCTGAGATGCAACAAGTGCCTGTGATGAAGAAGGTTTCACTGTGCCCATGCTAGCTAACTTAGCTTGCTCTCAAGTGAGAGATGAATCAAATTCATCAAGAGATGGCATAGTGAATCTCGTACCAAGAGCATCCTGAGTGCCATAAAAGGTAGAGACAAAAACTGAATATTCTGGTCCAAGCTTAGAAAGAATGGACAATATCAACTAAGAGTCCTGCTTCTGAATAACCAACTGTGTCAACTGCAAATGAAGATACTTGAGTTTTGTGAAGAAATATTGGATGCTATCAAAATCCCTAGGATTTAAGCTAATGAGCTCATTCTCCAACTGGAATCCTCTCATAGTATCCTGCTTCCCAAAAAAAGACTCTAAAGTAGTCCAGATCTGATTTGGAGAAGTACAAGACTCAATATGAAAAATAAGATCAAGAGAAATAGACAAACATAAGTACCAAAAGCTTCATCACACCTATTAAACCATTTTCTCTTTTCAGTAGCACTGCAGGTTCAACTTCAGTACCCATGGTCACTCTATACAACCCTTTGTGCTTCAAAAGAATCTCCATTTGTTTTTTGCAACCAAAGTAGTTGAATGGAGTAAGGGGTGCAATATTTTGTGAATCCATGAAAAAATAGTAGTATATACTTTCAAATGCAAAAAATATTCCCCTTTGATCTCAAAAAAAGTCTTGATTACATGTTCCACCAGAAAATAACCTAGAAAGCAAAGGCTGAGTTTTGACAAAAAGTTAGATACCTGGTGAAAAAACTACAAAAATCAAGTCTGATATTTGTGAAGATGATGAAACCAGTTTTCCGATGATATCTCGTTTGTGAAAATCCGACACCATAGCCAAAAGTTATGAATTTTTTAAAAAAGTTGAATTTAGCCTGCAGGAAACAGGTTTTCTAGCAAAAAAAGTTTACTTTTGATTTGATTTTTGAAAAAAACTGTTCATAATGAGTAGACAAAAATAGAAATGCAAAATATTTTGAAGCTAAAAGAAAAACCCAAAAATTGTTTTTTGATCCAACAACCAGAAAAAGAAAAAATATATTTTTAAACTTTCAACAAGAGAAAAATGACGTGTGCCACTTTTTGTACAACTATTTTCTTTAGACCCGTGCAATATATCAAAAATATAAAAGATACCCAGTTTAGATTTCGACCCTGGCTACAAAACCTAGAAATCATTTTTCCTGCAACTAAGTGGAAGCTATATTTTTGAAGCAAAAAATGAAAAATGACTTTAATAAAAAGGTTGCTTGCATCCAACAAAACTTTCATGCCAAGATTGATTCCTCATATCTGGGAAGAAGTCTACAGCAATAAAGCTTTGATACCATGTAGGAGTTTAGGTGAACTCCTCAAACACCCCAGAATCACCTGCAAGACAAAATAACTTCCACAAGAGAGAAATGGCAGAAATATCATGTATCATTAAGATGCAAGAATGCCAAATTGAATATGAGATGATTATAAATGTACAAAATGCCTTGAATATATAGGCATGAGTGAAAACCTAAAATGTGTAAGATGTTGCCAAGTGTTAAAATCACACTACATGTGACAACATGTGAACCCTATCTAGGAAATGATAAAAAGATAGAGATAAGTTCTAGAAGGACAACTCATCTTCTAGAAGGAATCTTATCTCCTACAAACAAGGGGGAATTACCCCATTATTAAATGATTTATCTAATTATGCAACCTAGGACTTAAAATATTACCTAAGTAAACTTATGCAAAGTGTAATTAAATAATTAATTACACCAACATCATCATTCGTCCATAGCATATCATAACATGGAAATTAAATGCATCATACACATCTATCATCATATCAACACATAGATCACAATCATGTTGCATATCATATAATCTCAAAAATCATAATGTCAAAGTGTACAAGGATGTCCCAAAAAGTATGACGAAATACATCAATATCAAAAATGGCATTGTATCATACAATTTGAACACAAGAAGTACATCATCAATGTCACAACAGTGTGTACATCATAAGATACTATGTCGAGCTCCCCCCAGACGGCGCTAGCATCATAGAGTCGGTACCTCCTCCACCTAACGGACCTGCACCAGGATCTTTCCTATCTCTAGACAATGGTTGAGTAACACCCATGCTAATAGTCTGAGACTAGGATATGCCAGATCGAGATGATACAAGGCTCTATCACCACTCGGAAGGAACCAACTCATGATATTTACCCATGTAAAACTACAACTCCTAAGTAGTGTGTTGAATCTCTCTAAGGAACTTTGTTGTACTCGTAGACGTTGCGGCCTGCTATAATCTCTTGGTAATGCCCTCGACCTGCTTTTCCTGATGTCTGAAGGCATCCCTCTCTGCAGTAAGTATGACAACCTATCCCTATACTTATTGTATTTGCTTCCTATCTGCACCTCTCTCATCCATCATTATTTGAATTTGTGCCCGAGCCTGCACTAACTCATCCTGAAGTGTCTCAAATTGTGAGACTACACTAACTCACCCTGAAAATTCTGAACCTGTACCTATAATGCCTCTATCTACGCCTGCTGCTGATGAGAAGGGACTCCAATCCGAATCCTAGGAATCACTGACTGAGGTACGGTAATACTCATCATGCATCTAGGAACTACAAAATCTAGAAAGGGACTGCCAACTACACCCGATGGCCCTACACCTGAACCATCACCACCATCATCGTCACCCCAACCACCACCCCCAGCAACACCCTCATCATCCCCTCCATCCCCAATATCACTCTACCTCCTCTCCAACCCCCCTCTATCTCAGTTCCCTGTCATCATCATCAACTGATGGAACTGGCTTATCAAGACTAGATAACCTCAAAAAAGGATGTGTGTAGAAATACTCAGAATAATCCTCTGTCATCCCTGCATCTGTCACCTGTGGAAGATAATCCCATACACATGGCGCCAATGTATAATACTCGGTACAAGAAACATCATAAGATACATAAGAGCCCCACTCTATTGCATCCTATCATTGTGCATAATGGGAACCCCCTGGGGCATCGCTTGAACTCATCCAAACTGTCGACAAACCTGTAGATACAAATATATCTCAAGCACAGAACGTGTATGTCCAATCAAATATCGTGATAGCAACATGTATGGAATCTCCACTTGATCCTCTGGCCACATCTCACAATCCAAGTATAAGCACCATGTCACAGTCTCTAGATCATCTACGGCACATCTCCAATAAGCTAATTTTCCCAGCTTATGTTGAACACGCAGACCACTATAACTAAACACATAGGGTCTACCTGCTGATCACTGTCTATCTCCCAATGGTCAATTGATCACTATATGCTCCCTTGCCCATGTCTGTAATAACGTAATCCCAGAAGAGAGGCTCGTCGCCCCACAATACACAACTTGGTGCAAATCATAATACAAATGGGCTAACATACATGAACCCCATGCATATGTAGTCCCCTCCAATGTTATACGCTCCAATAATCGACCCCAACCCACTGAAAATCCCTTTGACCTACGGTTAGGACAAAGGAATTTGCCAACAAACCTGGAAAGAACACATGGTAGAGGATCATATCTATCAACCATTTCCTACTAGGGGACCCAATGACCTGAAACATGATCATCTCAAAAAATCCTACACAAGGCATCAGTCTCACCCTGCTCTACTCTGTCATACACAACTATCTCGCCCATCATTGGAATCCGCAAAATATGATAAACATCCTCCAAAGTAACTGTCATCTCCCCGGTAGCTAGATGAAAGGTATTGTGGTCACTATTCCACCTCTCTACTAGAGTAGTCAGGAAACCCCTATTAATCCTATACTGGGGTATGTCTATCAAGGATGTCAACCCACAAGCGATAATATCCAAATCTGCTTGGGTCAACTGGCAAACCATCTCCCACGTCTTTGGGAAACGCTCTCGAGACTGGAGCACATCAAAGTCCTAATCATATTAGGGAAAACAAATCAACATCACATCAATCAATCTATCAAATTTTTCCCTAACACAATCTTGAATCATGTTCATCAGTCAATCAAATCATGTTCAATCAAGAGCATCAGTCAATCAAATCAGGTTCAATCAAGACCATCAAATCAATCAATCAAAATGATACATCATCAATCCTATCATCGATCCTCACCTATCATGAGGTTGATACATCAGTGAACCCTATCATCGATCCTCTCCTATCATGAGGTTGATCAAGCATCAATCCTCTTCTATCATGAGGTCGATCAAGCATCATTCCTACCATCGATCCTCACCTATCATGAGGTTGATGCATCATCAGTCCTATCATCGATCCTTGCCTATCATGAGGTTGAAAAACCATCAAGTTATCCTACCATCGATCCTCACCTATCATGAGGTTGATGCATCATCAGTCCTATCATCGATCCTCGCCTATCATGAGGTTGAAACACCATCAAGTTATCCTACCATCGATCCTCACCTATCATGAGGTTGATACATCATCAATCCTATCATGAGGTCGATACATCAGTGAATCCTACCATCGATCCTCACCTATCATGAGGTTGATGCATCATCAATCCTATCATCGATCCTCACCTATCATGAGGTTGAAACATCATCAAGTTATCCTATCATTTGACTCTCACGTATCATGAGATCAAATCATCAACTATCTTATCAAACATCACATAGTCAGACTGAGATCAATCAAAATCATCACTGAATGGAACAATGCAACGACTAACATGATTCATGAACATCATACAAGCCTCAACGAACATCAAGAATGCAACATTTGGCATAACTAGGAGGACTTTCATCAATCAAACATCATTGAACAAGTAAAACAACAAGGAAAATCACCAGGAATCATTCAAAGATAAAACCCTCAAGCTTGCAAAAGGCACAATTTGGGACCCCAAAGGTTCCACAGAATGAGCAGAAGGCACCATTTGGGACCCAAAAGGCATCATTTCAGAGAAACAAGGGTCAAAACATGAAGATAAGTTTGCAAAAGGCGCCATTTGGGACCCCAAAGGTGCCAAAACAAAAGCAAAAGGTGCCAAAACACAAGCAAAAGGTGCTAGAATAGAAGCAAGAGGCGCCAAAACTCCTAGAAACTCCCAAAAATGACTTGAAAATAGGAAAAATACCCCCCAAAAGTGCAAAAATGACTTTAAATGGCCTACAACACCTATCTACCAAGTTCAAAACATCAATATAAAGGTGGGTAAATGACTAAAGGAGGTTTATCATAATGTGTACCGTAGGTTCAGTTGCAGCAGGGTGACCATGGAGGTGAAGATGCTCGAAACGATGCCTGTGAGAAGGGATCTCCATCTTCCTCTAGCTCTCCACTCTCCAAATTCTCCAAACTCACAATGTGCAAATGAATTCACTCTTCCCACTTTTTACCTTTTTAAAGGGCAATAGAGGGAATTATGGTGGGATTTATTATCAAAAATGAGATTTAACTAATCAAAATTGTTGAAAGAGTGAGTGTAGAATCAAATTTCGAGAGATAAATCGTGTCTAGCATCAAAGTATCAATGGTTTAATGTTGAATCATCATCACATCACTACAAAATCATCACGCAATCATCCAATCATCCACAAATCATCAAAATTTCATACTTCACTGATTTATCTTTTGAGGGGGCATATATTTGTCAGTACCTAAAAAATCAACGTCTGGGGCATTGTCTGGGGCATCAAAAACTTTTTTGAGCATCGGTATCAAATTTTTCTTTGAAACATGTAAATGCATTACTTCAAAGAGGGACAAAATGTATACACCTAGAAACGGTCATCACCTTTAATTAATTAAAGACTAGCTATTTGATTAATATTCCAACTACACATAAATAAA
>VDFB02081927.1:0-10104 GCA_007258455.2 Sequoia sempervirens
GAAGAGACAAGAACACGAACCAATTAGCACGTTCAACAACAGATTCCATAGAGCCTATACGAAGTTAAGAGATCCTTATGAGTTGGACAATGCAGCGGCACTGCCAATCTATTACGAAGCTTTGGATCATCTTTGCGCTATGTTTGTAAAATCAATGAACCCACTTCCAGCAGATTTAAAGGGAGCATATCCTGCAGCAATTACGGCCAGTAGTGGTCTAGGAGTAGGTATGGGTCCAGGTCCACTCAATTACTTAGGAAATGCAGCCGCCCAAAACCAAGTTCAAGATATTAATCAGGCATTGGCTCATCAGACACCTATGATGAACCCAGTCCTGTCCGCAAGTAATTAGATGGTCCTTTACCTAGGAATTCCTATGTCCCAAGTACCACCACCTCAGCCAATATACCTTCAGAATGCGACGACTTCGATCCTAACTCAAGAATAGAAGAATGAAATGAAGGAATTGATTGAACAAGTCAAGAAGCTGTCGACTGAAGTCACATATCTGAAAGGTCATACTAGCCAAATACATAATTTTCAAAAGAGCTATCAGCCACCTCAAGGGAATTACCAAGGTCAAGGTCATTCTGGATATTAGAGAGACAATCAGAATTATCCAAGGGACAATTAGAACTATCAAGGGAATAATCAGGGTTTCCGGAATAACAATTCAGGCTTCCAAAAGAAGACCTGGAACGCTAGGCCTAACAACGGTACTGTACCATCACCCTTGGATAATCCGCTTGCTGACAATCGTCCCGCAGACAAGCTGTTCCTAGCCGAAGCAGCATTATCAGGATGGTGTAGGCTGCACAACACAGATCAACATTCTGAGTTGCACTGTCGCGAGTTCCAAGTAGCCAAAGATATTTTCAAAAGCGGAAGGAGGAATTCAGAGGTAGAAGATCCTCCAGTAACTGGATACGAATTAGTTCCTGCACCAAGATATGATTAGGCCCTCGTGATTGAGAGTGTCCGATTTCCACCCCAAGAATACCCACAGTATCAGCATAATCAAAGATTTCCATCCGCATTTGCAAATGGCCCAGTGGAGGCGCCACGATATCGAGATGGGCCGAAAACTCAAGACCCGTCTAGCCAGCCATCTACAGTCAATGGTTATAATTTCGCTCCACTGCATAACAGTATATTGGTAGAAGGAACTAGAGAAGTGCTCTAGCAAGCGTTTGGAAATCCATTCAGGATATACCAGAGGAATAATTGCCAAAATGAACGTTTAACTACATCTATTCCTCCAAACAATTTCCAGACCCCACGAAATCCAAATGCTACCAATATGCCATCTCTTCCCAGAGATTCAACTGAATATCACCAGCAGAATGCTCAGCCAAATGGAATGAGACAAGCTACTGTTCCTCAAACAGAACAAACAAGACAAGTTGTTGTTCCACAAGCGGAACAAACAAGGCAAGTAAGCCCTCAAGCAGAGCAGGCTCAAGCACAAACAAGGGATCGTCCCAGAGAAGAACTAAAGAGGTTAAGTTCATATGTGTTAGATGAATTTAAAAGAATGAAGGTCAGCTTACCTCTGATCGAGTTGATGAGAATCCCTGAGATTCGAGAGATGCTTTTGCGCAGTTTGACTGAACCAGTTGTTCCGAGAAACATCTCACAGAATGTGCTAAACATAGGAGTACCTAATGCTCCGGCCAATACCAATCTTGCCGAATTAGAAATGTCAAGCAACACATTTGATGGTCCGCAACAAACTTCCAGTGTTGCAGGAATAACCTAGACATCGTCTGGAAATTCCAATCAAAGAGACATGTCGCCAGAAGAAGTTCGTATGGACATAGACATTTTCCAAGAGGAAGTCCTAGCAAATGAGCAACCACAGACCCCACCGAAAAGACAAATTGTTCCTCGAACACAAAAGGAAAAGAACCCAGATATTGGCAATCAGGAGAAACACCCCGTGGTATTTTACCAAGGAAAAGACGAGCCCGCCCCGTTTTTATTGTCAGTCAAAATATTTGGCAAGATGTTACACAATTGCCTAGTGGATTCCGGTGCTTCAAGCAACGTGATGCTGCTAGCTGTCTGCTAGAGGTTAGGACTTGGGCTTGCAAGAACTAACAAGAAAGTTACCCAGTTAGAGAAGACGGAAGTCCCGGTTATAGGAGAGTTAAATAACATCCACAGGCAATTAGCAGTGGACCCGAGAATACAAAGTTGTATAGACATCTCAGTGGTGGATATTCCTGATGGGTACGATATGCTTTTGAGTAGAGATTGGTCAAGAAGGTTAAACGGATATATCTCTACATACTTTTCCCACATGTGGCTACCGTGGAAAGGAGTCCTGAACCAAATAAGGATTGACAGCACGCCGAGGCTCAAATTGATGATTACTGAATACGGGGAGAACAATGAGATATGGTTCCTAGAGATAGACTTAGGCACTTATAGGCCTAGGGTAAACGAATTTATCATGTTGCATGGATCAACTCAGGAAGGTAACCGGGTGACTGACTCCACAAATGAGCTAATTGAAAAAGGGGAAAACTCCCACGAGAATGATGAAGGAATGTCTTAAAGTTTCAGAAACTTTGTCTGGAGAAGTGTCCAAATGAAGGCAGAATTGCATGAAAATATCCATATTCAAGATTTATTACTGCCAAATTGGTGTCGAGTCCACAACTCGGCGCATTTTGAGTTCATTTGTAAGATGTGCCATAAAGCCATAGAAGAAGTACAAAGAAGTATTCCGCAAAACATTTTGAACAATGCACAGAGTTTTCAAAGGACTGTCATTAAAGCATTTGACAGTGGGCTAAATATGACTGTGGTTTGTCTATTAAAAAAGGAAGTCACTTTGGACAAGTGAGCAATCAACCATGAAAGGGCAGTCACTTTGGACTAAAGGGACATATTCTAATGAAGGACAGTTTTGAAGATGAAGGCAAACACAATGATAAAGCACAGTGAAAAAATATTAGAGAGGAACTTTTGATAGTCATGAATGAACAAGGGTGTGTTTGATGACAATATTTTGAGATAGAAGATAGAGTTATTCTTGAGAAAATCATTAGATTGTAATATCTTCTTTATCCGAGGTATGAGTTGATGATTGATAAAGCTTAAAAATATGGCAAACAATTGACAGTAAGGAGAAAAGTATGACAATACTAGAAGGTTTCCTCCAAATCTTTTGAGGTATTATAACTTAAGATTCTATAATGTATATTATACATGCTTTATCCATGTTTTCATATGAATATTTAAAATTTCCCTATATTTTATATAGCTGTGCCCCCACTATCCCCAATTTTGGCCTCAAAATACGGAAACTTGGGGACTCATCCCGCTGTCCCCTGCCGTCCCCATCCCAAAAATTCAGGGTAACACTGCAAAATAGTACTTACTAATATGGTTAAATTTTCCAAGGATTACAATTACACAATATTGGAATTTGAAAAAGGAGGTTAGCACTGCTCTCAAAAGACTTCTTATTCTCACTATATTAATATGGACAAAAAAAATAGCCCGTCCTCTTTTGCAAAGGGATAAGGACATTAAGGTGAATCAAAAGCCCAAGGCAATAGGTAACATAAACTAGGTGCATTTATCATGTAATGTCCCCTTCTCGAGCATGATCTTTCCAAAGGACTGCTGGCCTATTCCGGACCCAGAGTTACCTCTTCTAAGGTAAAATTAGGGTTTCCTTTATTTTGAAGGATGCCTGTCGAGGGGTTGGTCGCATTCAATGGCAGGATTCTTTCCGGTTTTCGTGAGAGCTTCGCAGTTGGTATGTTCTTCTCGGCATTCTGAGCATCTTCAGGAATTTACTATTTTTAGTAAATTCTATTTCTGGCAGTAAACTGGTTGGTCTCAGGTACAGTTGACTTTCCTCTTCAGCTGACTCAATTGGCGTATTCAAACTCTGGCCTCGGGATGCAGTTTGAGGTGATAAGTTGAATTATTTTAAAGAAGTCATGTTTAATGTTATATTTTAACATTGACCCCTTGGCCTAGCAACTTTACTTTAAGTTGTTTTAAAAAGAGGTTCTTTATGGGTGGGCGCCTCATTAAAGGAAGTAATTATGTTTTTATTAAAAGATTTATTCCAACCAAAAGTGGACGCCAATTTCAATGAAGAAATTAAGTAATAATAAAAATATTGCTTGGGAAAGTGGGATGCCATTTCTTGGGATTAGGGTTTTGACTTTGAAAAAAGAAGGTTAGGGTTTCGAGAAGGTCAACAGCAAATTATAAAAGGAAGCCTTGGGTTCTCTTTTCAGCATCTTTTATCTACAGGAATGTTATGCTGCCGGATTGGCTTTGGGATTGCTTCGAGGAATGAAGGCCTCCTAGCTTGGGCATTGCTTCTCGCTTGAAAGATAGCGACTAGTGGCAAATTCTCTCTATCATATTGTAAGCCGACAAAGAGTAATCGGCTAAATGCTTCTTTCATCTTGCTTAATCATGTTTTGTAATGCCTATATTGTATATCTCCAGGAATAAAATTGTATTTCTTTTTATCTCCGCCTCTATGGTAGCTCCTTTCCCACTGGGTTAGGAAAGCACATTCGCTGGAGTACTTTCAGCATTCTGCTTATTTCTTTCAAGTATTGTAATTTTGTAATACTCCGCCATATGGTCGCTTCAACTCCATACTGGATTGAGTAGCACATACTTGGTGTCGAGTTCCCTTTCAGTACTTAGTGTAGAAGACCCTCTGACCATATGCTCGCCATCATCGGCGCCATTCTTGGTTAGAGTTCCTGCATAAGCATTTTGATTAAGATCCTCTGACCAATGCTCACACCTTGCCCACATCAGGATCCTGCTGTACATTCTGGTTAGAGTTGCTTCAGCATCGTTTTGGTTTTAGATCTAACTTTAACGGGTGCGTTTGTTTGTAAACTGTTATTGAAAAAATTGAAAAATATTATTCGAATATTTATACTATTATTAAATCTAATAAAAACTATGCTGTTGATGAAATATGATAAAAGCTGCATTAGCAATCACAACAATGTAAAGCTCAGGAGTGGGATGACGAGGAATTTCTTCCCGATGATGAGGACAACGATGATGAGGAATTTCTTCCCCCAAAAAATGAGTGGGATGTGGATGCTTCTTAGAATGACTCTAAGAAGGAAGCTCAGGAGGATTATGTAGTAGAGGAGGAGGACAAGATGAAAAAGAAGATATGGATGAAGACAATGAGCAGGAAGATGCAGAGGAAATTGAGGTGCTAGAGAGAAAATATGGCTCCCCCCTCTCCAAGGTTTGAGGAAGAGAAGGAAAGGGATGAGGAAAGGATGTCTCCGTCTGCTGTGGAGCAAGATTCTACGAGTAAGGAAAATGCAGGACTAACTAAACTCTGCATCAAAGTGCAAGAGTTGGAAAACAAAATTGAAACTGACAGCAACCAGGAGAAGTTAAAACGAATGGAAATGCCCTCACTAAAATTATAAAGATAGCTGAAGGTATTATGAAAAGGTTGTGATGGGAATGGTTTCAGGGCAGTTCAAAATAAACAAACAAAAAAGAAACAGGCAAAGGGAAAACACTATTAGAGTGAGGAGAATAAGAACGAAAAGGAGTTGCTGAACAATGACAAGGAAGCATGGGAGGAGTCTTTGGACTCCCTAATTGCTGACTGAAACCTGATCGGTTAGTTTGGATTTAGTGTTTACTTGCTGCTTGTTTGCTGTTTCTTTTTTGTGTTCCTTATTTGTTGGGCCTATGTCCACTTTTACTGTTTTTATGTTTAAGCTGCTGATGTATTGAACTATGTGATCGAGGCCCTTTCCCTGCTTATCTAATAAAAAAATAGTGTACTTAAGCAACATGTTCAGAAATCAAAGTCATTAGTTCTAGACAAGATAAAATTATAATTGATAGTTTTAATGCATTTATTTGGAATGATGGACCAAAATTCAATGACATTAAGGCCTTAACAAATGGACAATGAAATGTCATTTGGTAATGTCAAAAACTAGTAGTTGTAACACTGAAATGCCATGTATTAACACAATCCTCTAAATTTCTTTGGTGTAAAGCACCTACTTATAATGGGTGGCTGTCACCTTAAGAAAAGTGTTAAGGGAGCAAACCTAGAAAGGATAGCCTACTAATTACTATATGTTTAGTTGGATGAATATTTTTTCCTTGAAGAAACATGGCAAGTTATACAATCTTATGTTTATGAAAATCTAATATGATCTCCTTCATAAGATCATGAAATCATCTTCTTTTTTAGTATTGTCACATCATTATAGCTATGTTATATGACTTATTGTGTAATGAATCATTAGAAATATGAAATCAAAATTTGTCTCATCATTCAAATTGACTATATTCTAGGAATAATTTCAAGTCTCTCAAAACAAAGTATGTATTTAAGAAATGTAATATGATTAAACAAGTTGTTATTAATGTTTGTAATTATTTTAACCTTAAATCTATCATATAAAAAGATCACTCTTACCATGTAATAAGTTTAATTTACCTAACCATATCTTGACTAAATAAGTAAATATTACCTACGATAGGTATTCCATCTAGATTTCTGCAAAATACTAAATGATCATTGGAAAATAACAAATATACTTAAAAAATATATTAAAGGTATGATGGCCTTTATTATCCTTGCACTAAGAATAAATTTATTCAATTATTGTGTTACTGACTATATTGTGATCCTATTAATAGGATACTTCAAGTTTTGTTATAAAAAATGGTGGAAGTACTATCACGTGGATGGAGTAATGCTTAAAACAATATTCTATGTCTCTTTAATCTATAGAGGCTGAACACAAAATGGTTGCCAAAGAATCAATGTGCCTTAGGAGATTATTGGAAAAGTTTGATCTAAGTACTAATATAAGTCCCACCTTATTGTATCATAACAAGAATCTATTTACTCTTGCTGAGGAATCTTGTTCAAACATCTAGAAATAAAGCACATTAAAGTTCATGGGTACTTCAATCAAGGGAAAGTTTTTCCATCATAAAATGTAAAAAACCGAGCCAATTTCTATACCAAATTATTGCACTTTACCCAATGTTCACTGGCTAGGCATTTTGTCAAACAGTTTGTATGCAATGAAGTTCATGAAATAGCTATTACTACTGCTGTAATATTTTTACAATGCTTTGAGTTTGGGCAATACAAACTCATAGCTCTTCACATTCATTTGTAGCGGAAATCATTATATCAATCACTTTCCATACATTCAATATGCATTGAAGAAGAAGGAATATGAAAGTCAAAAATTGCTGTTCAATAACAGAGTACAGAAATAAATTTATTTATTCTTGTCTGACCTCTAACATGATGTGATATCCACATATACTTGCAGCTGTATACAAACATCCATGCTCCCATGCATAGGGTCTTCCAAACCAACACAGCTATGGCAGTGCTAGTCTCATTGGCAGCTCACAAATTAATGTAATTAGATTTCCACAATCCATATGAATTTGAATCTATTACTTCTGGATTTGATTGTGCGGACTCTTTTTTCATCAACGTTTCGGATCACACACAGTGAGCCATCATTAGGATGAAGAGTTGAAAAAGATGATAAGAGATAAGTTGCAGACTAAGCTTTTATAAAAGAGAGGGGAAGGAGGAAAGATGAGGGGGTAAGGGTGATGCACGCAACACAAGGGAAAGGCTATAAAAAACATAAAACAAAAAAGAACAAATACTCAAAATCAGTGAGGTAAGATGCAAGCTAAAAATACATAAAAACAAGTAGATTGGAACACCAAGAAGAAGAATAGAAAAGGAGCAATCAAGAGGAGACTATTCAAATACTAAAAACAATAAAAT
Source organism: Sequoia sempervirens (assembly GCA_007258455.2). NCBI lineage: Eukaryota > Viridiplantae > Streptophyta > Pinopsida > Cupressales > Cupressaceae > Sequoia > Sequoia sempervirens. The sequence continues at coordinate 7,814 of VDFB02081927.1, forward strand.
AACCAAGGGATAAGAAGCAAGAAAAGAATGTATAAAAGCATAATAAATTGATAAGACGAAACCACAGAAGAAAAACAAACCCCATGAATATACTAAAAATAAAAATAACATAATGAGGAAAAATGTTGTAAGCAATAATATAGTCTAATAATATATGCGTATTACATGCAAAAATAAATCAACATAACACTAAAAACAACTCAAGAATTAAAATGAAATAGCATTACAATAATATGATATTATATTCTAAGATTTAATACAAGCAAAAAATAAATACCAAATGAATAAAAATAGAAGTTGATTATATATATATATATATATATAAAACATAATAAGGTTAAAAATTGTAATCAATAATATAATCTAAAATATATACATATTACCTGCAAAAAATAAACATAACAATAAAACAACTCAAAAATTAAAATGAAATTGTATAAACAATAATAAAATATTAAATTCTAAGACTTAATACAAGTAAAAAATAAATAGAGGTTGATTTTTTTATTTATATATATATATATATATAACTTAGTAAAAGGTAAAAAAATTGCGTGTGTAAAATCTAAAATATATACATATTACAAGCAAATAAGTAAACATGACATAAAACAACTCAAAAATTAAAATGGAATATAGGAAACAATAATACAGATGTATATTCACAAGACTTAATACAAGCAAAAATTAAAATGCCAAATGAGTAAAAGTAGAGGTGTATATATATATATATAACATGGTAAAATTGTAATCAATAATATAATCTAAAATATATACATAATGCAGCACCAAAATTAAACATAACAATAAAACAACTCAAAATTAAAATGAAATTAAAAACAATAAAAAAATTATATTCTAAGACTTAATACAAGTAAAAATTAAATAGAGGTTGATTATATATATATATATATATCATACTAAGGTAAAAATTACTTAATCAATAATAAAATCTAAAATATATATATTACATGCAAAAAATAAACATAACAATAAAACTACTCAAAAATTAAAATGAAATTGAATAAACAGAAAATCAAATATTATATTCTAAGACTTAATACAAGTAAAAATTAAATACCAAATGAATAAAAATAGGAGTTGGTTATATATATATATATATATATATATATATACACACACATATATATATATATATATATATATACTTTACACATATATATATATATATATATATATATATATATATATAATATATATATATATATATATATATACACATATATATATATATATATATATATATATATATATATATATATAACACAAATGAAAAAGAGAAAACCAAGAGGACACCACCTCAAAGACAAGAAATACCACGGTAATAGAGACAACCCCAAAAGAATTTAAATGAGACAAAAAATTAGAGAGAGGAATCGAGAAGTGAGAACTAAATTGAGAGGATACTAGAAAAATAAATGAGAGAAATAATAACCAAATAGAAAAGATGGAGAAAGATTAAATAAATAACTAAATATTGCAAATATAGAAATGTAGAAAGACCCACAATATGACAATAAAGAAGGAAGACAAACCTAGAAATGTCAAACAAATAGAGAAAGAATAAAAATAAATATGTAACTATATAATGAAAAATAAATGAAAGCTTATGTACCTACAAGAGAGATGACTTAAGTTAAGGCTCGGAGGGGAAAGAGCCAAAAAGGAGGGCGAGAGGGCACAGAGCCGGGGGGGGGCGAGGAGGGGGTGAGAGGTCAAGGAAGGGCATTATGGTGGTTTGAAAGGTTGGCAAGAAGAGGTTGCCAGGAGGGGCTTATACTCCACCCTTCATCACGATTAAGGTTGGTGGGGTGATTGAAAATATGAATGGCCTCTTTAAGCTTCCTCCTGTGGAAATTGTCCTCTTTGCACAAGATTTCGGTGTTTTCGAGACAAATGTGATGTTTGGTTAAAGAAGAGTGCTTAGCAAGGGCGGACTTACTGACTCGATCATGCAAAATGTCGGCACAGTGCTCTTTGATTCTAGTGTTGAAAGAGCGCCCCGTTTCACCAATATAGGGGGTGCCACAAGAGCACACTACTTTGTAGACTCCTGAGTAAAGCAAGATATCTCTGGAGTCTTTGAGAGGAGGGATGCAATTTTTTAAAGTGGAAAGGGGTCTGAATGCACACCGTAGGCCTTTTTTGAGAAGGATTTTAGAGATTTTATGAGAGATGCCTTCAACAAACGGCAGAGAGGCATAGGGGAGGGAGGCAGGTTGCGAGGGAACAGAGGTAGAGTTGGAGAGGGAACGAAGTTTAGATTGGCT
>VDFB02081928.1:0-24034 GCA_007258455.2 Sequoia sempervirens
TAAAATTATTGCATTAAAAATATAATATTTGAATAATATGTATGTGCAATACATTGACACTTTTGACTTTAAGGTAAACATTTGATGTTATGTAAACTTGTTTTGCTACCATAAAGAGTAAGATATTGTAACATTTTAGAGCAGTTCAAATTAATAGATAATTTTAAAATTCACAAGTGGTTAAGTTTTAAAAATTGTAACTGTAGCTAATGTTTTTTAGAAGCTATAAATTATATTATATGTATGAAATTTAAAATAACCTTGCTCCATACACCATTATTTAAAAGTTAAAAATTTCAAAAAACAAGAAATAGAGAAACTTAGCTAGTACATGGTAGAATATCTACTAGAAGATGTTGATATTTATGTTTAATTATTTTCTAAAAACATACATTTTAATGATAGATAGTGACATAATTTTCTTAGAACTCTTATAGAAAGCTTCTTTAAAGTAAGGAAAAATGAGACAATCACTTATCCTACAAATAAATTGATATTTTGAAACCTACTAAATTTTTGATTGCATTACATCTAATAAATTTTAATCTTGATAATTTATCTATATATAAAGTATTTTTTGAAAAATCTTTAAACTTTCTTTAGAAATTACTCAAAATAATATGTATTTTTTTTAAATTACAACTTACAAATGAAGAAAGTCACAATACTTTGAATTAACTACACAATAAAGAATATGGAAAGTGTGTCTTGCAATTAGAGGTTGTGTTTTCTATCAAATATTAGGAGTTTAACTAATACACTTAATGGAAGGGAAATTTATGAGCCAATTAGTTTTCCACATCAAAGAATGACTTTTTTTGTATAATGCCAAGAAAAAAATACACGATTTATAATTACTTTGACATCAATAGAATAAGAGATGAGTAATCAATATAAATAAAATCCTTCATGTCTCTTTTAGATTATATACTAATCTCAATTGATGTTAATGCTACATTCTAAATAGTTGATTTCTTATTAAAAAAGTAAGAAATAATTATTGGAGCTTTCATATTATTCTTCTTTTCATTGACCATCTTCTTATGGATATTTTTCTTTTTTCATCTTTGTAGATTTTTACAAATTTTTGAGAATGAGAGAGGTGTGAAATCAAATATTCTTTAAATAAGTTGATTATTATAGATAAACCCGTTAACATTTTTTTATGGAAAATAGAATGTTACTTGAGAAAAGAACGATTAGAAGACAAGGCCTATGAAAGGTTGAAAATTGAATTCTAGCTTTATGAAAAACTAAATGTATCTATGAATAGAGGCTTGAGCATAGATGTGTATTATGTCTATCATCTAGAAGTGTTTTCTTCTTCATTTTTAACAATTTTAAGTGTAACATAGTTGCACGAGTTGGGAGAGATTTATAGGTTAATGCAGGTTTTCCCTAGCCATGCACCTAATTTTATGGACTAGTCTAAGTATTAGTTTCTGACCAAGGGGATTACTTGCAATGTCCTTTCCCAAACTCTCTATTAGTGTTGCAAGTTTCAAAAAACTACTATTCAAATAAGTAAACATACTTGACTATGATATACAATGACAATAATTTTGTTTGACATCCATTATTTTATATTTTTTCTATATCTTAAGATGCACCAATGAGTCCAATCAACAATCATAATATTTTTAAAGAAGAAAACTTTTTCGCTACTTCTTTCTATTTTACTACATTCTACATCTATACTTTGATGAGGATAACCTTTTCCATATAGTTGAAAATATTATTGATCAGTTGATGTTGTTTAATTGAAACCTCCATAGCATGAGGACCTTTTGGAAAAGGTGTTGAACAAATCTATCTAATATGATCATCCAACTTGATTTCCCCACTCATTTCTTCAAACTAAGAATAATAGATACTACATGGCTATAATTGCATATTACTATTTCTTGACTTATCCCTTTTGATCTAAGGTAAGGGAATTATTGGAAGATTTACAATATCATAAATCACATGTTATAATTGCACTCCATGTAGACATAATATATTCATAGCCTTTAGTGAAGAGGAATTTTTAGGTTCTTAGCCTTGATCCATAATAGATTCTATTATTTCAATGGGACCTTTTGATCCAAGGTGAAGGTTCTCTTAGTATAGATCTATTCAACACCATTATGTGCATTAACTACCAACCTTACATAATTTAATGGCTTGTGGGAAAAATCCAAATCAAAGCATCTATAACATGTTACTCATACAAGTGTTGATGACATGAGGATCCTTTTAAAGCTAAATATGGTCTAACATGATCTATAGATGATTCCACTTAGAGATTTTAAATCTAAACTTAATTTCTAATTTGTACAGGCTCTACCACAAACACCTGAGTAATGGGTTTGGACCTTACAAACCTAGAATTATCACTAAGCCAAAAATTCATTGTCTTATCTAATCCAATGCCAAAACAAGACTCTAATCAATATTGTGATAATAAATTAATGATGAAGTCAACCCTCTTTAAATTAAGGACCTCTAATAGAATAATTATATGTCTTTGGAAACATGACCACCAATATCCTTCCAAACCAAACTTAGGAACGAAAGGTTAAATTATTACATAGTTAAGTATTAAGCTCAAAAAATATCTATGTACATGGACTATTTTGTACTTAAAAGTCAAAATATTATTATAGCTCTGATAACTATTAATTATGTTTAAAAAACAACATAAGTGAAAACCTTACACATTATTATAGCTTTGATAACAAGGCCCAACTAATTTTATGGATTAGCCCAAGTATTAGTTTCTCAAAGGGGTTTAGTTGCAAAGACCTTTTTCCTAAACTCTTGTCTATTGCATAGCTAGACTACATCTAGAATTGACCCTTTTGATCGAAGGCAAGGGCATTGCTAGATGATTCATAACATTATTCATAAACCACATGTTATCACTACACCCTACGAATGCATACTAGATTCCTAGCCTTCAATGAAGAGGTAGTTTTATGTTCTTAGCCTTGATCCATAATAGATTCTATTACAACAATGAGCCATTTTAGTCTAAGTCATAACATGTTTTGGTATAAATCTATTTAACACCTTCATGAATCATTAAGTGTTTTATTAGTTTTATCATAGTATTTAAGGTGAAGTGTGTTGAAGAGAATCTTTATCATGCAGTATAGATTAAATTCATATTTACATTTGGGAATATTTATTTATTTATTCATGTTATGAAGGGTCATGGGATGAAAACTATGCCCATTTAACATATGTACATTCTTAGTGACGAAAGATTGGAATTAAAACTTACTAAATATGTACTTTATATATGTATGCCCCATTGCATGGTTGGTGTATTTTTTGAGACTTAATGTCGTTTCTATATTTAATTATTTTCTAGTATGAAATTTGATGCCCCTCTATCACAAAAACTTGCAAGAAATATACTAAACAATATAAGTAACTAGATATCAAATTAGAATCCTAAAGGTACTCAAATTTCAAGGCACAAATGCAAGAATCCTTAACAAGTCTTACATATTTATTTATTGAAGTTTAATGTAATATATTGATTTATAAGCAATATATTTAAGAGGGAATGCTTTGACCTTTTTATGTAGGTTCTTCACTACTTGAAGATAACTTTGCATTTATTTTAAATACCAAAGTTAGTAATGTAATGTGAAGAAGAGTAGAAAATGTCATTTGATTTTTGCAAGACTTGTATAGAAAGAAGGAAGACTTAGTTACAGGAGAAAGTTTAAACATTTTTTGTGGAATGGGCTATGAAACATGCATGTATATCTCTACTAACAATTAAGATTGAATTCTAAAATAATGTTGTGTTATAAGAAATAAGGTAATAATTTTATATGGAATGGCCAAATTTTGAACAAACATATATTTCTCTACTCTAAGAAAGGGTTGCATGTTGATTTATGATCTAAAATGAGAAACAAAGAGTTTCAAAAAGAAACGAACTCCCTCAATTTACAAATTGTAAGGTAATGAAACTCAATTTAATGTAATTGGCGTGCTTGCAAGATCAATGTCCTTTAGATAAACTTTGTTGGTGTTGATAGTAAAATTTTCCAATGTGACAATTCTATTTTATAGTGACTCCTTTTATTAGTACTTGCCTTTAGACAATACTATTGCAATGAGTTTTGTTTTTCTTAGTTAATTAGTTATTAATAAGTTAGCTTTCAACCAATAAAAAAAAATACATTTTTTAGAAAAAAAACAAAATTCAATTTTATAAAATGAACTTGCAAAATATTTAATTTTATAAATTATAAAAATTAATTTTCATGAATATGATTGGTTAAAATATTTTGTGTGTTATTGACAGATTTTTAGGAAAAGTAAAAGTTAACTATTATTTTACCTATTTTTCATAAATTTGAACTATTACTTTACCTAATTATTTTGCTAAAATGGTGGAAATAGACATTAATTTGGAGTTAGAATTTTGAGACATTCATTGCAATTTGCAATTAACTGCAATTGTGGCCTAGAAGTTTGACTTTGTCTGCTCAACCACGATGGCCGCGACTCGGCGAATTACTCCATGCAAACTACTGTTTGAAGTGTTCTAATTTCTTGCAGATTTGTACTCTCCAATGTAACCCTTCACACCTGGCATAAAGGCTAGGTCAACTCATCGGTAACATGGTTTGCATTTATTAAAAAAAACATTACTTTTGTTTTGTTTTCCAAAAATTATGTGCAACCTTGAACCGCCAATGGACGTCCACTATGAAAACATCGTTTTCTTCAAACTCCTTCAACATCGGCATGCTGGAATATAATCGTTTTTATCATTTCAACAAATGGGTTTTGATTTTTTTTTAATGTAATTTTTTAATTTTATTTTTTAAAATTTATTATTTTTGTAATATTAAATATTATATGTTTAGTAAATTTTTTTAATTTTAATTGAACTAATAATAATTATTATTAATATTAATTTGTTTTTTTTATTATTAAAGTTCAAATAACTTTAATGATATTTTTTTTTTATTTCACATATATTATATAATACATATTGTTATTTAACAAAACTATTATATAAATTTTATGTTTAAATAATTATTATTCAATTTTTTAAGAAATCATTATTTAAATTTATATTATACAATCAATAAATATTATTTAATATAATATAATAAGTTTATATTATATTATACATATTATTATCTAACATAATTATTAGATAAATTTTATATTTATATAATTATCATTTTCTTCTTGCAATTAAATTATACTATTATTTGATTTGATTTTTATTTTGTTTGATTTTTATAATATTTAAAATTTAAAAATACAATTATTTGTATATAAGATAATTGATTTTTATATAATATAATTAAGATAAAATTAATAATTATTAATATTAATATAAATGAATGTAACTATCTTTTATTCCATTAAATTAGAATATAAACATTCATTATCCTACAATTTATAATGATTAATATATTGTTTACATAATTTTAATAAAATTTAATATTTATGTAATATTTTTCAATATTATTATGTTAATATTATAATTAATAAAATGAATATTTAATTTTATTTACACTAACAAAACTTACTTTTATTTTTATTAAATTTAAAATACTATAATTAAAATACTATAAAGGCAAGTACTAGCCACTACATGACATTTGTTAAACATGTAAAGATGATTTACGGCATATTGACCAGGCAACAATGAAATTTAAGTTGTTAAAAAGTGGTTTTAAATTTGACCGTAATTGTTAATAAAGTCCAACTGCGACACTAACAGTGACCGCACGAGCGTAACAGATAGAATAGAAAATATAACAGATGTTAAAGCGATCTAAGGAAATACAAAATGGAGAGACTAGCAAGACGCACCAGTCAACACTTAGAATATACAAGCGAAGCCATTAAAAGACTTTTAAAACTTTTACAGAACATTATTATCCAATGTATGGATATAAAGAGCTAAGAATCCGATTGATCTTTGCTGTTAAGTGTTTAACAGTATAGAATCTACATTTGAATTTTGAAAAGTTTACGATTTTATTGATATGGTAAATACAGTTTATCTGTACGGACTTGTATAAATTATAAGTGCCTCGTTAAACAGCGTTTGACGTTCTGGTGCAAATTAAGTTGTAATGGAGGAGACGTTCCTTATTCCTTGGCAGGAAACAGGTTGTCATTTGTTAAGTAACGAGGCAGTTTAAGCAGTCCGCATGCCACGCTGCCTTAAACCAGGCTTCTAAATTCTCTGGAACTCCAAATTTCTATGTAACTGCCTCCTAAATTCTCTGGAACTCCTAATTTCTATGTAACTGCCTCTGATTCCCACCACTTCCATTTTTCAAAATTTTCAACCTTTCAATCTCTCGATAGTAAATTCAAAATTGCAGGTTCCCACGTCTTGAATGTGAATGACAAGGAGGAATTTAATTGAAATTGAGACTCATAAACCTACGATTTCACATGCATACGTATGGATAACACCATCTTACAACCTGTTCTTCCATGTCAGAATTGATTGTCTGTTGTGGATACTATTGTTTTCGCGGGATTGTGGTGGCGGGCAGATTTACAGTCGCGGGCCTTTAAATGCTTAGTTTTTCTGTTCCGAAGCTTCATTCCTGGAGGCGGAGCGGATATGGTAAAATAACTGGCTTGATGTGCAGAAAGGGTCACTGATCTCAAGCATCGAAAGAAAATAGATTGAAAGCAGGCAAAGGAAATATGTCAATCTCTGAAAAAATTCTTTATTTGATATCTGATGATCCTCCGCTGGAAAAGACGCGGAAAATAGGATGCATGTCTGGAATTCTCCAGCTGTTTGATAAGAACCATTTGCGCAGTTTGCATGGCAACAAGAGGATCACAGCAGGTAATTATGATTATTTCTTTGCTGTTATTATTGAGTTTTACAGTGTTAAATGGATATGCGGTCGCAATTAATTCGATGATTATCTTGAACAGGCCGTTCGCCCAATTTAGAGCGCGCGGAAAGTAATGATGATCCTAGGGGTTCCACTGATTCCTCCAAGGTACCAAGGCGTATGCTTGCTTTCAGAAGCGCTGAGGTTGAGTCGGACGAGGTATCTGGAATATCTGAAAGTGAATTTCCCTACCGCTTATCGCCAGGCCTGAGAAACAGATCTCGTCGAAGAACACGCTCCACGGAGTCAGTACAAATTCCTTGGCAATCTGAGGATGATTCGGTGGACAGTTCAAGAATATTCACGGCAAGGTCCAGGTATTCCTGCGACGGCAGAGATATTCCGAGGCCGCCTCCCGCCGTTGATCACAGGGATGAATACCGCAGCTCTTCGCTGAGGGCTATGGAATTTCCCAGGCTCTCTGTAGGTGTGATGGATTCACCCAAGAGGCGCCCAAGCAATGTCGTTGCAAAACTTATGGGCTTGGACGAAATGCCCGATCCCATCTTACAGGCCCCTAAAGCAACGGACCCCGCTCCACCAAAACCCTCGCCGCTACCGAGTCCAAGGCCCCTCGCTGCCAAAATACTGCTGGATATGATTCACCAGCCTGTTTCTCTTTCTCAACCAAAGCATAGTTCTGATCCAATGATTCCAGCGCAAGATCAAAATGATAATCCCGCTCGCTTGGACGGCTCGGAAAAAGATTTCAACTTTCATTCGACTGCCAAAATTCCAACGGCACCAGGCGTTCAAAATTCGTTAGTTGATGCAGAGCTACAAGCAGCTCTTGACAAATCCGGGGAAGCTGTGAAGAGCTACACTTGTTCTGATTCAAAGCTTCCCGCTATAAGAACGAAACCTGTCGAAAAGTCTGAATCTTCCTCTCCTGTAACAAATGAATCTGGAGCTTTTGCTTCTAGAAGCTCTAGCAGAGCACTACAGAAGGCAAAAAAATTCAGTGACGATGTGTCGCCTAAAAGATCAAAACCGATCACAAATAAAATGCCGCAGGAAATATCGAACGCCGCCTCGACGCATAAGCCTTCGGCTCGGAATAGATCTGAGATTTCACCTCCGCGCCCCGCGAAGGACGATGCTAAAGAGAAGAGAATGAAAAAAGCCATGGAAATCAGACTAGACAAGGCAAATTTTAAAAGAGATGAAGATTCTCCAGCCGCCCGCTGCAATTCGGACTCTAAATTCAGCGTTCAGTCTCCAAAGGCAAACCGACGCTTGGATTTTAGTTCCAAATCCAGGGTAAGATAATTCGTTTACCTTGTGCATTGTATTGGTTTCTTATTTTTATATTTGTTCCCAAAATGAAAATTAGTTTTCATTGTGATTTTGTTAGCGGCAGCGAGTAACCGCTAAAGGTACAAATCAAGCCTGCAAGGCAGAGCAGGAAACCACCGCGAAACCCTGCGTGAAAGAGTTTATTCCCGACTTGCAGCCAGAAGAGCCAAATTTAATGCATTCTACTGAGAGTATTTTGCAGAAAACCAACGCAAAACCCTGCGAAAAAGATTTTATTTCCGACTTGCAGCCAGAAGAGCCAAATTTAATCCATTCTACTGAGAGCATTTTGCAGAAAACCACCGCGAAACCCTGCAAGGAAGTTTTTATTTCCGACTGGCTGTCAGAAGAGCCAAATTTAATGCATTCTGCTGAGAGTATTTTGCAGAAGCCAAAACTCAGAGATTTTTTTCACTACACTCACAAATCTCAGAGCAATGACCTCAAAGTTCGAGATTTTGTGACAGAGCTTTTCAGTGCTTGTGGTCTTCTGAAAGAGGGCGAGGAAGAAAAAGATATAAGCATGCATTTGTATTTTCCTGGCAATTTCTCAATGGACTCTGAAATTTTCCATGAATTAGAAAAGAAATATGTAAATGTTGAGGAAGCAGATGCAAAATGTTTAAATTGGCGGCTGTTGTTCGACACGGTGAATGAGGTGTTGCGAAGAAAATCTGCTGTGCCACCATACTCACGACTTCCACAGAGAGGCAGAGGTTGTCGCAATAGCAGGCTGAGTGGGCATGATATTGTAAATAGTGTTGTGGTGGAGGTTGAGAGCTTAACAAGTGTTGAATGGGAAGATACTTGCAATGGAGTGAAAAAACTTATTAACAACGATTTGGAGATATCATTGTCGAATGATGCAGACGCCATTGAAGTGGGCGAGGTGGTCTTGGCTATTGAACGAGCAATATTCAGAGATTTAATGGACGACTTTCTTCGTGATATGTTATTTTAGTTAAATCCCTAATTCACCAGCATGCCCACTGTAAAATTTCTACAACCTCTTCTACAACCTGTAATTTTGATATCCTTCTAAGCTGGATTTTATGTTTTCGAGTTTTAGACTACCTAGAACAGATTGGGAATTGATCTAAGTGTCTTATGTGAAAAATAAAGGAATACATATTTTACTCAAATGGTTACATTTGACGGGGAATGTAATATAGATAATATAACCTATAATTAATTGGAGAATCTATGATTTTGGAAGGCAATTAGTGGATGTAAAGAGGTTCTAACACTGTTCATTATCCATTAAAGAATATATATTTTTAATGTGTTGTTATTCGGTAACAAAGTAGAGTAATGTATTCATAATCGAATTATGTAAAACACTCTCCTTGTGTTTAGTTGTTTGATGAATATATTTCTATATGTAGAAATATGTTTTCATTGAGAATCTTATTTTTAAATTTATATTTTATAAAAAAAATATATTCTTACATTATAAGAAGAGATTTAGTCATAATGCTATAATACAATATATGTACCCATTTTGTCATGCAAATAATTTTTTTTACTTTTCTTAAGAAAATTCTAATATTTTTTTTTGTTTCCTTTTATTTATTTATTATTATTATTATTATTATTACATTTATTTTTCTATTAATATAAATATTTATATCATAGTAACTTTGGTCATTCTTATCGCAAGGTATTAATATTGATATTTTCATTATAAGACTTGCTAATATTCTTAGTATATCATTAGTATACTATAATTTTAATATTAACGTTAGCATAATTATAACTATACTGTAAAATTAATGCTAACATTATTTTTACTATTATTCACAGTGATGTAAATTATTATTATAGTAGAAAAAACTTTGGACTGAACATTTTAAATATCTTGTTCTAAATCTCAAAATAGACATATTAAAATTATCAGACCCAGATCTCTCTTATTGTTAAAATAAAAATTATTTAACACACACCTATTTTATATATACAAATATTAAATATATAATAAATAGTTTATTTTTCTTACATTTACTTACATTTTATATTTAATTATTATATACAATAAATAATCTAAACCATTTAAGTATATTTTATTTTCTAAAAGGAGCAAAATTTAAATAACATATTTTATTTGCATTATTATATGAACAACTTTTTATTTAATTATTTATATAAAAATAATCAAATGATAAATAATAGAGATCATGTATAAATAACCATTTATTTATTTATTATTATATAATTTATCTATTTTAAAAGAATAATTCTAAAAAATCTTTTTAGTTACATAGAAATTAATATATTCTCCCTTTTTAAGGGAACGATTCTCCTCTCTTTCCTTTATATAAGGAAACATTTAAGGAAGAAGAAAAAATATAAAGAAAGAAATTTCCTTTTTAATTACTAAAATAAGTGAACATTATAAAATCATTTAAAATTCACCTCACTCTTAATACAATGTAGATCTAAACTTACATTATTACCAGAACAGTAAGTAAATCAATATACTAAACGTAATACCACCGTTATTACCATCATAACTAACTTGGGTTCTCTCGTAATAATTCTTTCACTCTGTAGTTGGCGTTATTACCAATGCAACATCATTTAAGGAAGTATTAAAGATATTTCCTCTTACAAGGTGGCACGCTAAATCAGAAGGAAATGTTTCTTTTTATTTTAATTAGCCGATAGGCTTTTATTGTAGACTCGCCAGTTCACAAGCCATTGGGATACCTGTCTCACACATGGCATACCATTTGACAGTCCATGGGTTTTATCCGTAAACCCTTCTCTTGCATTGAAATAGCCATCGGGATACCTGTCTCACACATGGCATACCATTTGACAGCCCATCGGTTTCATCCGTAAACCCCTCTCTTGCATCGGAAACAGCTTGCTGTTAAATAATTTGCCTGAGGTTGGTTGCATTGATGGAGTGAGTAAATGCAATCAATCTGCTCTAGATCGATCTTGTACACCTGTGTTCTGTAACTAAATAAATGCAGAAGATTTGGTTTGATTTCTTTTCAGATATTTTATATGCTTCTAATGCAATACTCACCAACTTCTATCGTCGCCTATCGTCGCCTGTAATGTCTTCGCCCCTACAATGTGTATGAACACAAATGAGCAAAGGAAACATGTTGCAGTTGCTGCTGGGAGAAGTGAAGCAAAGCAAGGATAATGGGTGAAGAGTATAGGAATTTCGTGTTGTGAGTGATTGCAAAAATGAGCAAAGGAGATGAGGAGTTGCAGCCATGGAAGGCCAAAAGTCTAGAGGTGTTTATATCTTCCATTTTTTTTAGGGCGCTGAATTTATACGTTATAGTATGCCCTTGAATTATCATTGTTCAGAATATGCATTGTTCTCTTCTGAAACAAATAAGAGTTCAGTATGTTGTGTTTTGAGCTCACTAGAACTTTTGTAATAGCAGTCGCCTCCATTGTTGTTCGGCTGACCTTTTTGCTTTTGTTCCTTGCAATTTTTGTACACTCTGTGCGTTCAGTAGGTAATCTTCAATTTTTATAAAATTGGTATTGGGTTTAACGTTTCTTTTATTACTTTGAATTATCTCAACTATTAGTTATGGAAAACTGGAACCGATCAAGATACAAGCAATGGTATTTTGAAATTTCCATTTTTTAATTGCCTGCAAATTGAGTGACAATTTACTTTGTAATGGAATCGCTAAGTGCGTGTGGTCTTGGAAAATGTTACAACATCCACGCATCAAGCTAGGCTGCCACATCTTGGTTGGCCCTCCCTCTCTTCCGTGCACGCCCTCTGTCTAACCCTACCTCCACACAGCAACTGAAGGGAGAGACGATCTGCTGCTGAAAATGGCAGAAAATGTGTAGGAAGGGGGGATTTTCCCTGGCTATGCCCCACACATTCCATACGCTATTTTTGTGTGTCATTCTTGAGCCTACTTCCATAGCGATGAGTTAGGGAAAAAGGAAAAAAGTTACCCTAAAATATTAGGGCAGGTGATTGATTAGTGGTAATAAATTTTTCGAGCATTAATCCTTCCGCTGGCGTGAGGTTTATTATTACCTTCTCTCTTACGTTTCCTTTCAAACAAAGATTCAATAAGTTAATGTAGTCACGTGAAAGTTAAGATCAGTTCTCTTTGTTTTTTTGAACACTCATTTTCTTGTTAGATCGACTAATTTGGATTTAAGGGATAACATAAACTGCCTGCATCTAACTTTAGAAGGGTACTCAAATAAAATCATGGTTGAGGACATAATTCGAATGGCAAGTGAAGCCAAGTGTTAATTCAGAACTGTTATGCCCATATATATTAGAGTTAAAGTTTTTAATGCTGGTAATAAAGTTATAGATAAGTTGGGGGATATTTGGACTAATGACAATAACAACAATTGAAAAAAAGGTAAAACATTTTTGCCAGGGAACAAAATAATAGTGTAAAAGTTACAATATTTCCTGAGAGCACTGCAATCATTTTTGTATCCTACTACTGTGTATTCCCTTTAAACAGAAAAATGCTTCTACTTACCAGATTGCATTTTAGGCTTGTCTTGTTTATATATATTTAACATAATTTCTATATAATAAGTCAAGATATATCTTTTTTAAAGATTTATTTTTAAATTAGTTTTTATTAAAATTATAATATAACAAATATTTGTTTTTGGAAAATTGAAAAATCTAATAAATTAATAAATAGCAAATGACAATAAACAAAAGTGAAACACAACCAATTGTCTTTTTAATATGGTAATTTAATTATTAAAGAGTTTATTTAAATTTTTTATTATAATCACTATTTTATTATAAATTAAATTTAAAAAAAATTAGCCAGTAGATTTCCCTTCTCTCCCTCTATTTTCATCCCAACTCTCTGGAACGAATCCTTACCTTATAGTACCCAGTTATTAGAACTTTTGGTATTTTGGTTTATTCTCTGTCAAATTTAACTGGAACTTTAATTTATCCTTTTGAATGATTTTTTAAGAGATTTTTTTATTTATAAACACTCAATTATTTGCATATCCAGATTTTTCCAATGCAACACGAAGATCGTGTAGAGAACTGCCTATATAAGAGCTTTGCAATCTACAACTTCTCTCACTCTTTACTTCGCACCAAGATTGTATTAGAGTAGTCTGTAACATGGAGTCTAAGCCTCTTCCTCTCTCATTCCATGTCCGAGAATTCCAGGTTGGTAGTATCGTTTTCATTTTGGCGATGAATTTTACAATTCATCGAAGGAAAATTCACCACCATGGAAAATTCATGATGGAAAATTTTCCTTGGTGAATTGTTCGCAATGAATTTTTATTTTTAAGTTTTTTTTTGGATTTTATGTTGGTTTATAGAATTTGTTTTTATTTTCTTTTTTGTGTGTTTGGTCAATCTTAATGTTTAGTTCAAGTTTAATGGATTCTAAAATTGATGAGTTCAAGTTAAAAAAATAATGTTTTCATTATCGAAATTTTAAATCTATTTGCAGTTTCTTCTTTAAATTCTTTTACATATTGTATCTTTCAATTTATAGATTTCTCATCTAACAATGTGTTTCATTGCATAGAGATTCCAGAGCGTCAAAAGAAGACCTTAAAAAAGACATTGCAAAGTTCTTATTTTACTTTGATTTATGTACACTTGATAGTAATTTGTTCAAAGCACTCTAATCAACATTGTGTTTCAATTTGAAAAGAGGAGCTTCAAAAAGACAAATGGATACTCTTATATAACTTTTACTATTGCAAACTCAATACAAATTGTTCAAAGAGATTGCATTGTGTAAACATATATTTTCTTATACAACCAATTATATTTTGTTACAATTCATTTACGATTTTTCTTTAATTTCCTATCGGCGTTTCCCTTGAACCTCCTACAGGTGCAAGTGCTAGTATATTCTAATTTGATCTTGTATAATGTGCCGAATTTTGAGGCCTAGGTGGTGGTAACTTTTATTTATCTCCACATGGATTTTAACATGCACTTTGTTTATTACAGTAATTAATATCTGGGTACTTTAGCTGGAGTCGATGGTTGAGTTTATATTAAAAATATTAACAAGATATTTTATGCCCTTTTGTGGAGCTCAGTCGTGTGTTCCTTTCAAACGCTATTTGCTTGTTGAGTGTGGTGAATGGAACAACACCATGGAGGAAATGTCATCAGGTTTTTTTCTTTTTGTGTTTTGAAAATGTGAAGATGAGGGTCGAACCCCTTGTAGAAGGTCACACCCAGCTACAGGGCCGTGCCCTTCTCAGCATTAATTAATTTATTATTTTATCTTGGCACTCTTACATCGTTTCTATTTTCTTCTCTTGAGCTTTCATTGTAGGTTAAGAAAATTCTTTTTGCACTGTGCATCAGAACATGGGTGTTCCTTATTTGGGTGCATCTTTTTTTTTTTTTGTGCTTTATTACTTCTTGATCTGTTTGCTTTACTGTTGCTTAATTCTTTTATATATTTTTTTCTTTTTCTTTTCCAGAGGTCGGTTACACCCACATCGTTATGAGAACCATTAGGAAAATCCTTCTATCATTTCAAGATTGTACAACATTTCCTCATTTCATAGTTCACCTAAGTCCAGGTTTTCCTTCCTTTCAAAACAAAATTATAAACAATAAAACTTCATGACAATGGTGAAAACTCAAACTAACTTGATATCAAGATGGAAACATTATTTTTATGCATTATTGATGTTGCTCATCTATAGCCATTTTCTATGTGACTATAATCTACACCATTGCTCACAAAGAAGATAACTAGAATACAACTTTAGAAAATAAATCCAGATTGCATATTCATTTTTCCATTCACTCACATCCTAGCTACAAATTTCTCTAGCAACATTTTAGGGTTACAATAGTGTGCAAATTCATTCTCTCTTTTTTTCCAGGATTACAATTGAATGCAAATTTCTCTTCAAAGAATACAAAAGTAAGTAGATTTCCTTTTCATTTTGAGATACATTTTCAGACATTAACATAGTCCTTCCTTTGTATTATGTCATGCCAGAGATACAATCTACGTGCAAGTACACACCACAAAGTTTTATGTCACATACAACTCATGGTTATCCTACAATATCAAACGTTATATTTCCAACATGAAGCAATATTTATTCCCACCACATGAATACCCATAATTAGCATTTACAACAAATGAATGCTCATACATGTTCCTTCAACAACATAATGCAGTAGTAAAAACTTGTGCAACAACAATTCTTCACAAGTACCTCCCTCTATAGCTATTTTTCTACACAAGCACAACAATTATTGACCCAAAACCAGTGGGAGCTCACCTCCCAGCCATAGGGCTAAATAGCCCACCCCTAAGCTAGGGGAAAACCAAGGTAACCAGGTTGCTCAACTTCACATTTCCATCCATAACATAAACATAATGCAACAACATTAAGACAAAACCAGCAAACACCTTGCATAGGAAACATGTGTAAAACATCACATTATACATACAACACATGACCCATATTCATGAACCCAAAATAGGGAGGAGTGGGGACATCTACAAGGAGAGGGGAGCTTAGAATTTTAAACAATGATAGCCATTGACTTCATTAATTCACACCACAGCCAGCGAACATATTTCCATTTCCAACCTCCATTCCTCACTCATCCACCTCCATACCACATTGATTCATAATCATCATCAAATCACACACAACCCAGCACAATTCTAGGGGCACTCTTACCCAAATAACAACTCCCCACCTTGGACATCTCTCCCACTCTAAACACCTTCACAACAATGAATCCTAAACATGAGGATTTGATCACATGACAACACTTCCAACAAAACAAACACAACAATACACAATCATCACAACACAATGTTCATATTATTTCAAAATTAAATACTACAAGGGCAGAAAAGAAGGGAGAAAAAACCTATAAAGCCTTCAATTTGACAATGGGGAATCATAAACAGCAGCACCCTTCCTTCCAAGCCTCTTCCTTCCCTTCTCTTTTTTTTTTCAGAATAGCTACGAGGAAACTCTATGAATCAGGAATACCAATACAAAACTCCCTTAAGACCTTAAACACTCATGATCAATTCTCTAAATGACAAGTGTTTTCTTCCCCTTTGAACACACTTCACCCCTCTTGATGAGTAAGCTCTTGAACATGCATTAAGCTTTGAATTTCGTCACTTGGAGAAAGTGCTTCCAAAAAGGGGGCCTAAGGCTTCCAAATTAATCTTTGAACTTAAAAAGTTACCCCCAAGACTTAACCCTATGACCTAGGTCAAGAAAATTCCACCAAACATAACTATAATCCCCTTAAATCACACTAAGACTTGAGTTTTTAATGTTACCACAACCATTTCACTATACATGATACCGTCTGATAAAACAATCTGCTTACACAACATAAAATAGCACATCACAAACCAACATGACACATGTCACCTTGATGTTCCCCAAATCCACTGGTCATGGCTAACCCGCACACTCAACTACAAACGTTAATCCATCATCATAATAAAAAAAAGGTAGGTGATTGCAACATGATATCTATGTAGAAGCATTTTAAAACATTAATCCATCATCCCATTTATTCACCTTATGGAATAAATAGCATATTATTAACAAAATCAATTCCAACAAGACAAACATAATTGCATTACATCCGATATCCACAAATCTATCTAATCACCTAATCATATGCCCATAGGGTAATAAATGACAAAAATAATTAGATTAGCACAATTAACCACATAGCATTGCAAAACCCCAAATAGATAAGGATCAACATACATGTATAAGTGTACTATGCCTATGATATTGTTAGTGTATCAGAGCTAGAATCCATGATATCAAAATAGTCAAAGTCAAAACTGTCTATGTAGATCACAACATAAATCATATAATTTCGGGTACTAAAAGATGGGTCTCACATCCTCCCCCCCTAGGGTTGGACTTCCTCCTAGAAGTCCTCAAAAGCATTGAATGGTTCCTTAACAATAAATATACATGAACATATCTATGTTTTAATTTTTTTCTTATAGCAAGAATTAACAATATATAATTTCATCAAGCTATGAGGCTAGTATAATCTTTCTAATAATAATATGTGTGTGTGTGTGTGTGTGTTTCTCAAAACTATTCACCAAATTATCAAAACCATATGACTAATCTTTGATTGACAATGATCAACACAAAAAAAATCTACCACATTAGTAATTCATATATATGTTTCTCAAAGCTATTCGCCAAATTATCAACACTATATGACTAATGTTTGATTGACAATGATCAACACAAAAAAATCTACCACATTAGTAATTCATATATATGTTTCTCAAAGCTATTCGCCAAATTATCAACACCATATGACTAATCTTTGATTGAAAATGATCAACACAAAAAAATCTACCACATTAGTAATTCACACCATTCTTAAATCAAATTCAAATCTCCATTTTAAAGAATACATAACCAGTTCCAGATTATATAAGAAAACATTAACAATAGGAGTATTAATTTATTTCCTAGGCTCTCAATCATGAATAAAAATCAAATTTAAGCATTTCACCCTTGACTATATGCATTCTAAGTAGAATAATTGAACCCACAAAAATAAGATTAATAGGTTTGACCATATATTAAGGTGGTTAGTTTCACCATTATATGATAATGTCCTACCATTCATTCTTATCTCGCAAACCTACTCCTATAATATAAATTAATTTTCCTCAATTCTCAAGGCTTGGTAACTACTCAAAACAATATGAATGACTATCAATTTAGAATGAAAGACCAACTATATGTCACTAAAAGATCAATAGATAGAGTAACAATTAAATGCTAATGTGATATGTGCAATTTTATTGATTGAGCATTCTAAAACTTCACTTTATAGATGAATAATAACTAACATGTTAAGATCATATTTTGGACAACAATTCCTAACCCAATTCCCAATTATTAATTAAATAATCCTCGATTTATCGATTTGCAATTATAAATCATGTAATAACCGCCCTACTGTTAACATTAAGTATTTATCTAATAATTAACATATCCATCTTATTGAATGCATAGTTAAAGAATCCTAAGATAATTTTCAAAGAGTATAGGTATGCAAGGTGGTAAGTGAGATTACAAGTATCATATCATGTGATAGTACATAGAAGATAAAAAATTATTAAGGGCACATTATTTCTATGTGAATGATACCTGATCATATTTATTTGAGTTTATGAAATATTGTTTCAATGTGTTTTATGATTATTTAAAGGGAAGAAAATTTAGATGCAACAAAATATATCACATGTCAAGCAACTATACATCAAAATTCACAATTCTTGAATATTTTATTGGCTATGCAAGACACAAATAGGAAAATGTTCAATATAAATGGAGTTTCTTTGAAGAGGGGCATGGTAAAGGAGAGCATGATAGAGTTAGAGCATTTGTGCCAAGTAAGAGATCTTACAACACAATAGCTTAAATTTATTGGTGCCACTAGATTTAGAGATATATTTATGAATTAGTGTAAAGCAACATTGTCTAGTAGATCTTTTAAAAACTCTAAAGTTCAATGGTTTTTCGGTTAGTATGAGAAGAAGTCATCTTGCCATATAACATGATTTTGACATGGTTAATGGATTTCTAAATTAGCATTTATTTAATAGTTCAATTGTGAGCACATGGACTATGTGGAGTAGGGATTGGGCATGTTTTTTATAGTATTGTGTTATAGGCTAGTGGGAACCAAGTAAAATATAGTATGGGTTGAAGAATGACATCATAGACCCTCAACACCTATACAACCACATCAACATGAGATAGTTTGTAGGATAATCAAATTTTGGTATAAAACGATTTTGACCATGTTTCACACCTTGTACAATTTGGTATTGATTTATGTATTTAATAGAATGATCACTTATACATGTATATTTGTTTAAATATTAGCATCCTAATGTGTATTTGTTGTCTTGTTTTACAAGAAGTATATATGTTATTGTTACAATTAAGAGAAGTTGTTATGAATAGGGTGTTTTACACCTTGCACAAGAATGAATTATTTTAATTATGTAAAATAAATATTTATTTGTAGTGCATCGTTAGGAGATGTGTTTAGCCACATTAAATATTTATTTGGGACCAATTGTAAATTTGTATGTGACATTAGTTAGATATTGTATGTGTGAGTTGCATATGAGAAAATAATTTAATATTGAAAAATGTAGTACCAAAAAATAAATATGGGGTCAATGGTTTTGAGGCACATAGTTTTATCTTACTAGTATGTTTTTTTGTGTGAGCTTGATTTTATAAAAGCAAGCACATATTTAGTGGTTGAGGTTGTCTAGTTGGTTGGTTAGTGGTTTTGGCTTGGCTATCATTGTATTGAGCTCTCTTCTAATGTGTAGTACGTGAAACATGATATGGGATATGTGGTTGCATGGTTACCCATTATGCTTGGACACATGGAGGATGCATTGTAGGAGCTTGGTGTTTCAAAAGTATTCACAGAGAATTTATAAATGTATTGTAATATTTTGATTTTTGAATAATACATCGATTATGGATGCTTTTGGAGGCTAGGTTTTTTTTCCCTCTTGAGGGTTTTCCGAGGATATATCTTGTGCGATATTTTGGTATGTATTTAGTCTTTGCATATGGTTATTTTGTAAGCTTGTATGCACACTTTTATTTCATGGAGTTATGTAGGAAATTATTTGATCAACCTTATTATTTTTCTAACAAAAACAAAAAAGAAATATAGTATTGGTTAGTATTAACTTTGAGTATTTGATGGGTTTTATATGAAATAATTTAAATAATATGGACTTATAACTAGTTTAGATTTCTAAATTCTATTCTAAATAAACTTGGCTTCATTAGATAAATAAAGAAAACTTATTTGAAATAATATAAATCAATCCTATTATTCTATATAAAATAGAATTAAACTTTTTAGGTAGATATAAAAATATGTAATTCTACATAAATTAGATTTGATCCAAATAAATTGAGCCAACCCCATTATTAAAAAATACTTAAATTACTCATGCACATATAAAAACCATTTGAAAGTAAACTGTCATTCTAAATACATTTGAATTATTTCAAATAAAGTGGACTTATTTCAAATAAATTGGACATATCATATAATTTAAAAAAAATTAGGCTATCCTATAATTTCAAATAAATTGAAATCAACTAGAGGGTACAAGATAGGTGTAATATCCCATTTTGATGGAGTCGACTGATCGAAATTTGCACTCCGAGAAGCTTCCATATTATTTGATCGATCAATAATTTATTCTCTATGGCTATGCTTATATTATAAGGAAGTGACTTTAGATGTAACTCTCAACAATAGTATGGGTAGAGATAATTATCATTTACAAGGAAGTGAATGTACTAAGGAGGGAATGATTAATACTCTCACTAACAATAGTTAATATTATTGACTGCTAAACCAAGGGTCATGTCCATTTGATGGATACCACCCTTCACGTGAAGGCAAAAAGATATAAAAAAGAAGAGTATGGTATATGAAGGAAGTAGGAAAACTGACAGATTTATACATTTAAAGTATCAAAACTGAAGTGCTCTTCAAGAGCTCATGATCAACCAATCTGATGAACACACGAATAAACAACAGCAACCAGATACAATGTCAAGCACACATCACATAAATATAAAGACAAACTCAGAAACAATGAACTAATAGAGGTCTAAGCCTCTTGCATATTCAAAGCATCATTTTAATTGACGAATCAGAAACAACACATATATTTTCTTGTTCCATTCCCATTATCAAACTAATAATTAAATTAGACTCATTATTCAAAATTTGTATAAGGAATTGGCATCATAACACCTTTTTCCTGAAACTATTGTAGATGATCAAACTTATATGTTATATTTGAAAGCTGCGGTGATAGTATCAATAGTAAAGTGTTATATATAATAGTTCATTTTATTTCATCCATAGTTTGGAAACTCAGTTAGCTTACCTTAATAATATTGGATGACAACCTTTGTCAATATAATAAGAAATAAATTGAAAATCTATCGATTCGGAGCATGGGTCATTACAATAGAGATTGTGGGTTATGTGGTCTGTGGGAGGCCACTTTAGCTTTTGCAACTATTAGTTTTTGGTTCCCCATGGGTTGGTCTCTTCCTTCTTAGCCTAGTGATTTTTTCTATATAATTTTGGTGGTTATTTTATCTAATCCTATGCAAATGATTGTGGGTGTTGATTCTTAGTAGCTAGTGATATATGGTTGGTCTTGGGTGCACTTTTATGCAACCATATATAGCTTTTGACACTAATGGTTATGTTTAGAGGGGCCCATGTCTAGAGGGGTCCTAGAGGGCCCCCTTTCTTTTTCATTTGAAGATGTTGATTGATCCAACTAGCCTAAAACCTCTAGTCATGAAATTATATCAAATCACTAATGCAAGCTATACATGATAACTATATTTGATTAGAGAATTAATAATTATCCCTAGTTTAATGGTTGTGTAATGTCCCCTTTTATCTAGTATCATAGTTTTGATGGATTAGCCTATCATCAAGTCCTCGTAGGCTAATGTTGGTGATCATAGGGCCTTGTTTTGGGAGTTTTCTTCTTTAGAGTCTAGTGATATTCAAGGTTAGCCTTCTTCAAGTGTTTCATGCTTTGTTTATACACACTTACTATTTTTAGTAAGTCACTTGGACGTTGTGGTCCAAACATACTATTTATAGTAAGGAATCCAGATGAGAAGTTTGAGCAGTGGGTTACCGCATGGTGTTGGAAAAATCAATATTATGTTGATATTTGCGGAGTTATGGTTTATTGATTATTATTAAAGTGATAACTTTAATAATAATTAAATATAAGTGAATATCATTAAAGGCGTTAATGACTTTATAATATATCATTCTTTTTTACAATATAAGGTCATTATTTAAAAAGGCATAAAGTGGACGCCATACTTAAGTTATATTGTTTGCTAATAAAAGAAAATATGCTAAATTATATTTAATGATTTAAATAAGCTTTGGAAATCATGCTTTTTGATGGAAGTATAAAAGGCTTCAAGAAAACACATTATTCATTCATACACTTATACAATTTCATGAGCATTTTGCTATGTAGGAAGAACTAGAGTTTCTCGAAGAAAATTAATCTTTGAGAACGAAAACTCTCTTAGATTTTGCAATCCACAGATGTGAAATACCACCCAAAGATTTCCCTACAGGTGGCTTCACTTAGGAGCTACAATTGTGCTTTATTGATATATAGGAAAGATTTAATAATAAGGGTTTTGAAGAAACCTACTGCTAGAAATTAATTGGTGAACGATTTCTACACTGCTGGTAGAAATTGTGTAAGGGTTTTAACAGGTTCTTATTGGTGATTATCTACTTACCTAGAAATTGGGCGCTATTGCTACTGAGCTAAGTTTGCATATTATTTCTGAAGGATTGAATTGGGGTATCTTCTTGTGTAGACAAGGAGGTTATTGGCTAGTATATCAGATTAGTGAAGTGTGACCCCCTTCTCACCCTCACAATGCATCCATATTGTCACGTGGGTGTCTCCAAGAGAGTGGTGTGAGTTTTTGAGGCATGGTCGACTAGCTACAAGTCATATTTTTCCATTGTGGTGTCTGGTTTCAATCACACATGGGTCATGTGGTTAGTTCTTTCCAATAAACAGGGTTGTGAATGTCATTTTTGGAAGTCTAGGTTTTAGGCGAGTTGAGTTGGCTTCATATTCTACCTCTTTGGAAAACATGGGGTTTAGAAATGATTTTATAGAGACATTTGTTGCATATTCAGACAATAACCAGGTTGCTACTACCAATCTACATGCCTTACATTGAGTTTCCAGGTTAGATCTATGCTTGTAATTGTTAATATAGAGTATTATGATTTGAACATTTGTGTATCTTTGAGTTATATCAGTCATTGTGTATACCTAGGTTGTTTATCATGAGACTTTGGTATGTTCAATATACAATCTGTAGTGGATAGTTTGTAGCTATTAATACATGTATGTCAGGGAATCTCAAATATATAATGAACTGTGGAGCACTTGCCTATCATGAACTAGAATTTATCACTGTCAATCTAAAAATATCTAATTGTAATCTACTCTATGAGATGAGCCATCTTAGATTGCACCTTAGCATGCTTAATCCATGATGAACTCAGAATATACATTGAGGTTGTTTTATAGCTTAGTTTAAATAACAATAGAATGCTCAATGAAGTATGACTACACACTCAAATCATGTCTACTTAATTTACAAATTCAATATGTCAGTAAGTGTTTGGAAAAATTAACATTGACTTGGCAAGGAACATTCTAGCGAACTCAAAGAGTAATTATTCTATCAGGGGTGGGGTATCTCAGTGGTATCAGAGCATAGTTTTCCTACCATCTTGTTGGGTGAAATCAAAAATATTCTGAGTATGATAATGGGTTACCACAGGGGTGAAGAACAATACTCCATACTAACAATCAACTACTTAATGTTCCTGTCACTAGGGTGACAAGAACTCCAATCTTCCTATATCTTGTCACCTGACCCATTACAACTAACCAAAATTAATAGCTAACATAAAATTTGAAAATTTAAGATGATGCCCATGCATAAAAATTATGCTAAAAAATTAAATCAAGAACTTAAATTTACAAACAAACTAGCTAAACAATTCATTTTTAACAATAGCGAGCTTTTTTAGGACAATAGAGGCCCTCTTTTACAATAGCAACCCTATTTTAGGATGATAGTGGTTTAATTTCATGATAGTGAATCTGTTTTACTACAATAATGGTTGATTTTAACAATAGTGGTCATTTTCCTAAGTTGTTCAATCATGTGATCGTTTTCAATGA
>VDFB02081929.1:0-42418 GCA_007258455.2 Sequoia sempervirens
TATCCGATTTCTAGACCATTACTTTAAAACAACAACAAATTTTGTATATATATGCTTTTTACAAATCAGATATCCGATTTGAAACGGATATCTGATTTGTAAAAATCATATATATACAACTATTTTTGTTGTTTTAAAGTAACAGTCTACAAATCGATATCCGTTTCAAATCGGATATCCGATTCAAATCATATATCCGATTTGTAGACCATTACTTTAAAACAACAACAAATTTTTTATATATATTCTTTTTACAAATCGGATATCCGATATGGAAAACTAGGATTGGTGTTTGCTTTGGTGGTGTGTACTGACACCCGAGCCTAAAAAAAGTCAACACGATATTTTCGCATTTTTGGGCTGATGAAAGACATGTTCTTTTCCTCATTGCCACTTTTTGGCATACCATGATCCTACACATACCCTTCTTCCTAAGGGGAGGAACATTGTTCGATGATTGTGAACCATATTCTCCATCCAGTTTCGAGCATCTACCATTGGATAGTTTTGGGGGGAACTACTTAGTCTTTCTCTTATATACTCTCTCTATATATGGGGGTTGTTCTTCATTTGGTGGGAATTGTATATGTACATGGGCACCTCATCAGGCCATGTAGTCAGGACCCATTCATTATTTCATTCATCCATCCTTGGTTTTTCCCTCTTTCCTCTTTCCTTTCCTCGAAGTTTCATCTCCTTAGTTAGACTTAGTGGGGTGTTAGCACAAATTACCAACTTCATATGGGTAATTTTTTTTGCTTTATTTGGTTATAAGATAACTAAGGAATATCTCTGGTTTTTCCTTAAATACAACTTCTTTTCATTCTTAGATAATATTTCCTACTTTAATGGATAAAATTTCTTAGATAAGCTTTCCCCCTTAAATAAAATTTCTTGCTTTATTGCATAGGCTAACTCTGGTTGAACTCCATGATTTATGTGAGATCTTGGATTACCTCATGCTTTTCCTTGCTATATATAAAGAAATGGCTCTTTGTATATTTAATACACACAGTCTCATTTGATATATATAATATAATATATTCTAGCATATTTTTTCTGTCATGCTTTCCTAATCTTTCATTATATCTTCGGTGTGTTTAACAGTAAATTTTACATTCTAGGCATTCCCATAGCATCTAGTGTAACAAGTTTGCTTAAAAGCCTACACATCTCTAGATTCAACTTATACCCTATCTCCTACCCCATATCAACTTTTGGAAACAAGCAGTGGTAGATTCAACTACATTGCATCTTTGTGCGAGACATTTTAGATTAGTGTGGTACAATTATAAAGGTGGCTATCAATTGCCTACATGATGATACTTTATCCATAGTATATTTTTAACTGCTATGTGTGATCCCTACTTTGATGTTGTTTGCCTATGTGCTTTAAGCCTCTTTTTTTAAGATTATGAAATTGTGTAGCCCCCTATAAACTATAGTGCACCTGGAAAACTTTTTTTTTTACTTTTTTTACATGATCAATGATGCTAGCGTGACACTGAACTACTCCTATAAACTATAGTTCACCTCGAAAACTCTTTTTTTCACTTTTTTAACATGATCAATGATGCTAGCGTGACACTGAACTACTCCTATAAACTATAGTGCACCTTGAAAACTTTTTTTTCACTTTTTTTACATGATCAATGATGTTGGAGTGACACTCCCTCTAGTAACACAAGGACGTGGGAGACTAGATCTTGTGACCTCTTTCCTACAACATGATGCTTTAGCCAATCAAGCTAGGTCCCCTTTCCCTACTTTAAGCTTTTAAAAGCTAGTATAGAATATTGTACCATCTATGGTATATACCTACAATTATAAAAATGATGAAGTGAGATTAGATAATAACATATTGTGTAAAATATTATAGTTAATTTGCAATTACAGTTGGATTATAGATCATGGATTAAATGTTCATATAGTGAGGTTTCCTAAAACTTAGATTTGATCAAATATGATATTAAAGGACCATCATCTAAACATTCACAAAGAACATTTACAAAGACGAGGCAATTTCTTTTGAATTGGAGTTTGATGCATATACTATAGTGTCTTTATATTGCTTGATGAAGTGAACAAGTTAATAAATGATAAGAAAATATTTTGAATTTAAAAATAAAATATAATATAATATAGATAAATAATATTTATACTAGTAATAATTTATAATTAGTAATTATATTTTAAAATATGAAACTCATTTGAATAGTTGGCTATTAAATAAAAAATATGTAATCTATGAATAAATGTATAATAAGATAGATTTGTTCATAAAATAAAATATATTTAAAAAAAATTACAATTCCTAATATATTAAATTCTTAGAAATTAAAAAAAACAATTGACATTCCAGATTATATTTTGAAATTACCATAATAATTTTACTATTATGTGATTTTAACCAAAATTTAAATATATCATTTTTTAGGATAAAGGTAGGCTTAATCGTCATACATGTGTGTGGGGCAGGGGGCCTAGCTCGATTCGCTAAAGCATCTTGTTGTAGGCAAGAGGTCACGAAGTCTAGTCTCCCCCCAAACCTGTGGTACCGGAGGGCGTGTTGGGCTAGTGCCACCGGTCATATAGAAAAAGTTTACTAGCGCACTACAGTGTAAGAAATTAAAATTTGTTTGAAAGTAAATGTGGTGTTACCTATTTGAACAGGTCTTCATTCAAAAAAACTTTTTAACTCACATACTATTGACCTGCAATAGTACACCAGGCACCTATATGAAATTCCTTTGAACATGGTTATTAAGAAAGCGTCTTCAAAAAAATAGTGATTCTGCTCAGTAACATTTCATGTCTTCGCATGTCGTGTTCTTTAAATATATGCCCATTTCGTCAACAGACTACTGAAATAGAAAATTTGCTTGCTTATTGTTGATGAGGATATACAGAAGGTAACGTTGAAAACAGAAGAAAATATTATAATGCCTGCCAATCGCATTATAAGACTTATGTGGCCATCACGTGGATTGAGTAGAGGGCATCGTAGGCTGTGTATTTATAGCGGAGGATACATATTTTACTATTTTTGAGATCCGAAATGTTCAGAACTTCATGGAATAGACTACAAGCCTGTCCACAAAATGGCAAGAATAACTGGTGTACAGATAACAGGTTGCCTTTTCTCAACAAAACCTGGGATTTCCCCCCATCCCCACGCAAAGCCTACAAGGGTACATAACAGCTAGTCTACAACTCTAATTCAGTAAAACCGCCATAATTTAGAATAGTCCTGAGACCAGAGACAAATATGCACGACATCCATGAGAGACCAGAGAGAATATAGTCCTAAGGCTCCAAGTAGCCAATGGATACGATCTGTAGAATTATACTTGAAAAATGCTGACAATACTGTGTTGGGTAATATGCTGCACTGATTGTCCACTAAACCCAAAAGAGTCGAAATAACAAAGGACAAGTTTTGCTTCGAGAATCATAATAAAGCTGAATTTAAACTGTGGTGGACATGTGACACTGGAAGCATTTGCTTTTGAAAGCAAACAAGGGAATAGGATTGTGTGAGATAAATGTTCCAGTAATTTATAAACGTGCAGGGTAAAAGAAGTATATGAATTTGTACAGAAATAGAATGATAGAAATTATGTTGAAATTAGAGAGTTTGAATAGATGTATTCTTATTATATTTACATAATCAAAGATTGTTAAATAGATAACATATGTGGATAGATGTTTCTTGTATGAGACATGACTCTCTATGGTAAATATTTCAGGATGTGATTAAATATAGTTTATATTTTTAACCCTTTCGCATGACTTACCTAGATCATAGGAGCCACCTATAACAAATGGGTTTATTAGCTACTCATGTACAAATGAACAATATTTATCACCAACGCTTTTTCAAAAGTACACAATTTTTTCTTTTTTGAACATCCTTGACTTACTTTTGTTCATTGTTATCCATAATAATATGTCTTTCATAATTCTATAAATAAAGTAGGTGAACTCATTTGCAATGATCTTTGTGATCAAAACCATAATAGTTTTAACAATGATCTTTGTGACCAATGTCACAACTATTTAGATTTAGCAATGATCTCTACAATCTAAATTTTTTTAGGTTTAGCAATCCTCCCTATAATCAATGCTACAAATTTTTGGATTTAGCAAATATTTATGTAATCAATGTTTCAACTTTTTACATTCAACATTTGTTTCTACAATCAACACTATAAATTTTTAGATTCATCAATGATCTTTGCAATCAATGCTAAAATTTGTTGGATTTAGCAATAATCTTTGCAATCAATTTTACATATTCCACATATATAAAAGTGGGTGATCACATACTAGTGGATTACAATTTTTGGCCAAACCTTACATTGAATTGAACTTCTTAAACTAAATATTCACTTTTGGAAGCCTATATTTGCTAAACCATAAGGAATTTGAAGACGATGCAAACTAGTGATTTGTGACATTTTGTCTATAGATTCGAAATATGTTTTTTTCCTTCTTAATTTTTGGAATCAAATTGCTTTTCCTTTTCCATCTCCTTCGATAACTTGTTTTTTATATTAAATACCATTTTTAAAGAGTGATGTTTAGTGTATAACACAACCTTTTTCTATGAGGGATAAAATTCTATTTTTTTAATTTAGATTTGTAATTATGATATCTAGCTCCTTCATTTGGTTTCATAGTGGTTTATTGAGTTTTTTTTCTTAATTAAGTTTTGAAGTCAAACCAATTACAATTTAGACATAGGCATACTATATAACACATCTTTTTTTGTATGTATTATTTTTTTTTGTTGGATCAAGGACATCAATGCCAAGCACTTAAATATTTTTCAAACTTTTTTGATAATCTACTATTTTTCCACTTTCTGTAGAATAGAACCTTGATTTTCGGTGAAAATCTACATTCACAAAAAAATAAAAATAAATATTAATCAAATTAAATAATTTAAAATTATACTTTTTAGGAAGCTTATAATAAGAACTACATACTTAAAAAACATAAATTTTAAATGAATTCATTTGATCCCCCGAAAGGTAAATCAAAAGTGATTTTTTATCAACATTTTGATAGGCATAAAGGAGTCTCCATTATAGGTATGGTTTAAAACTAGTAGGGTTAGACTATTAAAGGGGGTTTGATCAAAACATCTTCAATTAAAATCCTTTAAATGGAACTTCTCAAGGCATAAATCACTATATTTTATAAAAATGTGTGATTTCAACAAAAAATAGGATGTCCCAGAAAGTGTAATCTATTATTGTGGTAGCACCCATGTTGCAATTGTAAATATCACACCTCTATATGGATGGAATTCAGCTGGCACTTATAGGGGTCAAAAATTTGTAGATTAAATTGTATGGTTTTGAGGATGATATCTAATGCTACATATCTTCGATGTTATAATTAAATTTTCTTGTGGGAACAATGAAGATAATATGATGGGGTGGATAGATACAACACTAACTAAAATGGACAAATGTGGGAAATAGGAGGTGTAGTCAACCATTTCTTTTTTCTAAATACTATATAATATAGGTAATTGTTGCTTGTTGTTGGAAATCATTTTATTTAAATTTTCATATCTCCTCAAGGTTGAGCTTGGATCAATCATGAATGGTTAATATTTTAAGTTCCCTTGTACCATAAGATTCAACTAGTCTATTAAAATTTGTACAACTTGAAATAATTATCAAATGTGATCCTCTATAGTAAGTTTAGGCCTCTAAAGAATTCAATGTGTTTGTCATCTTTGTTTAAAGATGGTGGCATTTATTTAATGGTTGGTGGTAGAAATTAATAGTTTATTCCAACACACCCCTTAATTTTTACCATTAGCTAATTTACTATCCCATTTTTTCTTGGATGTTCACATTTCTTGTTTTTAATGCCTTTGTGAATATATCTACTAATTGATCTTCTAATCTACAAAACTCCTAGTACATTTCTCCATTGTTCAATAGCTCTCTAAATGAAGTGGTACTTGGGATTAATATGATTTCTTCACTAATAACATATAGAAATACAATTACTTCATTTGAGTCATATTAAAAAATCATCAGTCGCCTAACTCAAACATTCAAACCTTGATTGATTTCTATTTTTTTTTCACATAAGAATATTTATGCTTGTACAATATTTTGAACATATTTGTCATAGTTTTCCAATTAGATAAACCAATCTATCCATAATTCATCTATATATTATTTTTCATAAGTTGTTTTCTCCACTTTATTTTCCAACACATTTTGAGAGTTATTCATCAATCCACAAATAGTAAAAGGATGAAGATTCCAATATGTTTCCTTTTAAATATCATCACCAATTACAATGAGAACACAAGGCTTACTGCATTTTTTGAATTGACTTATTTGTAGGTATATTAGTTGTAATATAATTTAAATATATATTTTTAGTTCCAATATATCCAAATCCTTCATTCTTTAGCCTCACACTTAGTTCAATGGACTCCCTAATTCCTTTCCCATACTTTCCCAAACCTTTTCCATCATAGCCCATTATTATGATAATCTTAAAACCAATATTTTTTTGTAAAACATAGTTTATTATTATTATCACAACTAGAAAGATTTGTAGATTCCAAAACATTGTTATCTCCAATTTTGCAGTCTTTATCTTTAGCTTTATCAAATGTAGTAAATGATTCACCAAATGAATAAAATTAATCATTTGTATGGCATAAGACATTACGTAGTGTAGGCCTACACCTTAAGAAAAAAATTCCCTTAAAGGTTGCTTGAAGTAGTTGATCTAACAAATTATTTTCTTCTTTCAATTTTGATATTTCATATTTTTGAAAATTATTTTTCCTCATAATATTTTTTTATTGTTTATCAACCTACTTCAACATTTCTTCAAATTTTTCAATTTCTCTTTCTAAATTTCACCCATTCTTCTTCCAAAATATCCTTGCCACAAATCATTTTTTTATTCACTCTTCTACCAATCTTTCCCATTAGAACAAATTATTTTTCTACTAACTTATTTCTCTTTTCCTTGAGAAATAAAAAAGTAAAATGCTACCTTATACAATTACCACCTTGTTTCTTCCTTTATGGCACCATTAATTCTTTCTCAAAGGGAATATAAGAATTTTTTTATGAAATTTAGAAAAATATTTCCAAAATATTGTTTAAAAATGACTTTGATAACTAATATATCTAACTACAAAAAACATATATGAGAGGGAAGTTTTAGTAGATTCAATGGTAGTAAAACATTTCATGATGACCATTGGTACATAGACCTTTCATGTTGGCAATAATTGATGTACCATAGAAGCATGGAAATGATCATATTCATGATCTTGTCTCCTCTACAATTACAATTTCCATCACATCCTTAATCCTCAAAAGGCAAGGCTAACAATAGCATTGACACACACAAGTTAGATGGAGATGTACTCACTCCACTACTATATATGATAATAGATACATGCATGTAAATTTTCTACAAGTTGTGATCTTCTTTTATGTTCCATGATTTGGGCTTGATCGATGAAGAATGGTGTCAAACACGTTAGAATGTAGGTCAAACTCTCATAATAAATATCCACCTTATAAATTTTAATCTCCTTTAGAGAGGCCTAAATTTTGTCAAATATTTTTTAATGAGATTATGTAAATGCACTTGAAGCTCTTGAAAATGAATCAACATCATATATTTCTTAGTTGTTTCAGACTTGTGTACTACTTTCTCTTTCAAATGAATCTTTTGAACCTTACATGACTTGACATATATTTATTGTAATTCTTTTGCATTCTCAATATTTTTTTATTACCATTTATCCTTATCTATTAGTGACTTTAACAAATTTGGGACGCATCTATGTGTCTCAATATTTCTTTTGAATTAGATAGGTGGAAAAATTACATGAAACATTATGATTTTCTAAGATTCTTTCCTTTGATGATGGAAATATTAGAAATTCCTTTTTCATTAGTGACGAAATAATTCTTTGATTGTAGTGGCAGCTTTTGCTATCTCTTATTCTATACATTGCTAGAAAATAGTGCAAGATTTTAAAAAATTGCAGCATGTTCTAAGGTAGATATTTGACTTCTTTTGGTTCTTGTATGAGACAAGAAACTCTTTTGGATCTTGCTGCTTCAATATTGGTGCCCAAAATCTTCTTCTTAGTTTCAATCTTTAACTTCCACTAGCTATGATAGCAATTATTGAAATTGGAGAGCTTGAATAAAATTCTTTTACTAAACTTATAAATCTAAAGATCTTTCAATAGATAACATATGTGGATAGATGTGT
The DNA here is from genome assembly GCA_007258455.2 of Sequoia sempervirens. Taxonomy (NCBI): domain Eukaryota; kingdom Viridiplantae; phylum Streptophyta; class Pinopsida; order Cupressales; family Cupressaceae; genus Sequoia; species Sequoia sempervirens. The sequence goes on from VDFB02081929.1 coordinate 8,287, forward strand.
TTCTTGTATGAGATATGACTATCCAAGAGAAATATTTTGGTGTGTGATCAAATGTAGGGTAGGCTTTATTTTTAACAAAGTAAGGATAGTATGTTTAGAAAATATTTTAGGGTAATATTTTGCACTATTGCAAAAAAAAATAAAAAATCAAACCATTCTCCAATATAGTAATGAACCTCTCTTACTTTACCTGTAAGCAATTATGGATATAAATAGACACATCAAAATCAGTTTTATGCAAGTGATAAATACGAGTGTCTCCACAATTTTCTAATCAACTTGCAAGATTGATCCTACCTTGACTATTAAACATAAAAAAAATATACAACACTTATCCAAAAAAAATAATGTTATAACATATATTTTATTTGTATAAATCTAAAATTTAACATCAAATATGAATGTCAATAAAAATGATATTATACAAAAATCATAAAAATTATAATTCAATATTTTTAAAAATAAATAATATTTTTTAAATCTTAATTAAAAATACACATATTTTATTTGTTAATATTAAAAAATTAAAATAAGCAAAAGCTAAAAACTTTTAATTGCTTTGACAATGCAAACAATCCAATTGTATCTTACAAAGCAGATGGGAAAAAGACTAGATCCAGTAAATATGTGGGCTCTTCTATTTCCCGTTCGCCTCAAACAATGAAAGTAAAACCTGGGGCACCTCTTTACTTTATCAATGCCATGTCAAAGCCCACGCGGGCTCCAGCTTGCTGAATAATTCATATCAACCAATCACGTTATTCCAGTCTACCATCCTTCTTCAACACCTCGGAGATCAGCCAGGACCGGGGCATTTAGAGGCCCAATGGCCGTCGATTTTTCTGTGCAAAATGTGGTGGCCTTACCATGAAGTCTTTTCTCTTAGCTTCTTTGCAGCATCCATGGTTTCATCGCCATCAACAGAACACAAAACATTGGGCAGTGCTCATTAACATGTAATTTACTCGACTAGTTGACATGCAAAGCCCATTCCGTAGGTTGGGTGGCCCCTGGTACCAGTTCCTGATATGCTAGGCAGGTTATTTATCTTCGAAGGCCACTTGTATCAGCTCTCCTACACATTGCTACGTTCAAGTTTACACTAAACTTCTTGATACAACCTATCGAAAAATCACAGTAAGCTTTGAGATTCAATGTGCTTTCAACTGGTGTCGGTATTGGCATGGTGTGATGGTTTATAGGTGGCATTGTTGTTCTTGTCACCAAGGTTCAAACCCAGTTGGGGTGGTATTGTTGGATAGTTGTATCTGGTTCATAGCTCCGGTCAAAAGCATTTACCCCTTGAATAAAAAAAAAAAGTGCTTTCAACTGGTACTTGAAAATTGAATATAACTAAGCTGAACCCATTCTTAACTTTCTCAATGGCACCCCCAACTGGTAGATTTATTTCGTTAACACTGGTTCCAGAGTATTGTACGGACTATTGAATACCTTTGGTACCAAAGCATTATTTGAAATAGGATCAAAAAGCAACATCCAATAGCTTTCTTCTTTCTGCAATTGAAATTAAGGAGAATGAGGAAGAGTACTAATGAGACCATTTCCGCATTTCAATAAGATTGAAGGACTCAATGTGACTGTCAACTTCTTGAAAGTTGTCTTCATCTTCATTCTCGTAAGAAACGTTCATGGTTATCGAAGCCATTATTTTAAGAACATTTTCACATGGTTCGCTTGGAGTTCCTTTTGGGACCTACTTTCTTACAACATCTTCAATAAATGGTGGCAGTTAAAAATAGAGCAATCCCCTCAGTTTGCACCATAGCTTTTGCATTTATATTCGTAATATTCCTGGTATTAATGGCACAGCCTGAACGGTACTTTGTCAGAGCTCAATTAAGGCAAGGGCGTGTCTCAGCTAGCCATAACCTTTAGCTTTACATGCTGCAACTACCATCTTCATATATTCTGTCACGTTATTAAAGATATCCATTACCTTAGTGGGTGCAAGAGAACGGCGTCATGAAGTAACAATAGAAACAAAAGTGTAAGGTGCATTACATTGTTGCCAGTATATTCTGATCGCTGAGAAACACATATACCTATGATTTATTTCAGTTTCCTCTTGTACTGTTACCATGGAAGTTTTTAAGTCCTCTTCACCCAATTTTTAGAGCTATTTGGATGTAGTTTAGGATGAAGTTCCAAGGATTATTAGATATCATACAAAAATACATTTCAGCAACCTATAAAGATTAATATATTTTTATACTAAAGTAATTTATAAAAATAAAATTAGTAGAATTTAAAAATAATAGTATTTAAAACTTATGTTCTCCTTGTTTGAACAAATAATAATATTAATTAAATTTAGAAATAAATATTTTGTAAGTTAAATGAATCAACACAAACAACTCAAGAAATTATCCTAGAAACTCCATAAGAAAATTCAATTTTGCTAGTAGTAAATGATTATATACTTTTCATGGAATTACTGAAAATAGTACACCAAGTGGCTACTAAAAGATAAGAGCTGTAGGACAGCGAAGTTCCTCCCAAAAATTTATAGAATAGTTATGTTTTAATTAGTTGTGTTTAATAAATTTAAAATTGTTTTGGAAGACTATAATAGGCATGAGAGGGAAATTATAATGGTAAGTGCAAGTTTTAGGGTATCCCTATAATATTATTTAAAATTAGGGGGAAAACTTATAAGTCCATGTCAATTTTTATAATTGGAGACAAAAATGAATTTTTTACCTTTCATTGAAATCACCCAATTGGTTTTCATCCAAAGCTTAGAATTAGGCAATTTCTCTTACAAAAGGGTCAGCCTCTTGTACAAAATGATAAGAAAACCTTCCAAATATAACTATAATTTATATGGGTTGTGTGATGCAAATTTTATGCATAATGTCAAAGATAATGGTTTATTCATTATGGATAATGATTCAAACATAACCTTATCAAATATTTGCAAAGAAAATTCAAAAATTAAAATTAATGTAACAAAACACTCACATGATTTATAAATTGAAACAAATTAAAAAATCTCCTAAAATATTTGCATAGATTCAAGAATAACCCAATTTGAACCATGCTTGCCCCACATAGTCTTAAGGGGCCTAGAATCTTATGAAAGATTTACCAAAAAAAATAGATAGCATGATTTAACAGATTGATACAAATTTAAAAAATTCTCATAGAATAACAAAAGAGCTTAGGCATAACTAGGTTTAGAAGTCATAAGAAGATGAGTCCAAGATTTACAGATTAAAATTAAAATTAAAACAATTTAGATAACATGATTTAACATATTAGAATTAGGGTTAGGTTTCACGTTAAGGTTATTATTAGGATTAAGGTTAAGGTTATAATTAGATATAGAATTAGGGTTAGGGTTATAGTTCAGATTAAGGTTTACTTTATGATTAGAGATAAAATTAGAATTAAGGTTATTATTAGGATTAAGGTTAGGGTTATAATTGGATATAGAATTAGAATTAGGATCAGGGTTTAATTTTAAGTATATTAAAATAGAAACTTGTATATTTAGGAAAGTTCTTCCAAACTCAATTTTTTAACTTTTAGAAACTTCTTTTTTGAGGTAATAATTTAACATATTCTTTGTATATCTTATCTTTATAAATAATGTTATATAAATTATTTCATTTATATGGAAAATAAGCTAGTTTTAAATATATTAGTTTAAAAACTCATTGCCTCCCACCCTACTGCAAAATCAAAATATTATGTTACAAAATAAAAATTAAATTAAATTAAATTAAATATAAAATTATAATATTATTATTGAATATATTAAATTATATTTTAGATGGTATAAATGTTACATATATATTGTATATATATTATAATATTATAGTATGTTGTTAAATTAATAATATAATATATTAAAAATATATTATTTATTTGAATTTGTTATTAGATTATTTTATATATTTGAATTTAATAGAATGAAAAATATAATAAATAAATATGAGTATATATAAATATATATTTATATTTAGTATTAAAAAAAATTCACATAATGTATTGTTAAAAAGAATGTTATAGTAAATATATTGACTTTATGGTTAATCCTATAAATTAGCTTGTGAAGAATTTTTATAAATATATCTATTTTATCTAACTAGGAGTCCTTCAGATGAGAGCTACCTAGTCAAATCTCACATTCAAAACCCTACGAATATTAATTCGGCCTGGCTTTACACCTGCCATTGCATTTCAAAATACTAATACTTCCTTTGCTTCAAAATGCAAAAATTTTTAAACATACCTGTAAAATTTGAGCTTCCCAAGCAGTGATGCTCTACAGGTGTCAAGAACTTCAAACCTTTTCAGCTTGTGCAATTTGTATTGAAGACGTCTCTGCTCTACTCAGCTCTGCTCATTTATAGACTCATCGAACTCCTTGAGGGGCCTATCTATATTTAGCAAATAGATTTTTTTTCCTGAATCTTCTATTCTCTTCTATTTTGTAATCAATGTATCCTCTCCTCCCCTTTCTCCTCCACGAATGCAAGTCTATCTCTGCTATTTTTTCCAATAGCCAATATTTTTTCCTTCCTAAGGCTAAGTTGATCGATTGAATGATGGGTTGTTGCAATAACTACCTCCTTCAATGTCTTGAACTCTGCTTCAGAAATAATAACATAGTAAATCTTTGTTTTTTCTCCACTAGATCAGTCCACTCCTCCAGCTCGACCATGCCCTTCTCCTACTTTGCCTCCATACCCAGGATTTAGGGCCTCAACTCAGAAAGCACGTTCAACCAAGATGATGGACAGTTTTATGGTGATAATTTAGGCTTAAAATATTAAATTGCTCTGGGCCTTATATCCATCAAGCTAACTTTAAAGCTCACGTTTTTTCAATCTGTAGTAGATGAATTGTTTTCCTTAAATTATAAAGTAGATGTTATTTGATTTATTCTTGATAATGTTCATTATATTTATTTATTTTTCTTTACTATAATATTAACTGAGTCACATAATATCACAACACAAGACAAATTATATATTTAATTTTCATGCTCAAACATAATTTTACTAACCCCTAGTTTTCTGATTTTATTTATTTTTTATTTTTATTTTTTGATTAGTTCACTGCACAATATATACCTCACATGCAGCAGATAAGAAGGATAAAAAGGATGGTGGCTTCTACATCATGCTTGTATACTGCAGCATGCCAAGTAAATGTATGCAGCAAATGGGCACATGGCAATGCAACTGGTTACTTTTGGTTATCAGTTACAGTATTGTGAAGTCGTGCAAGTTTTATCTTTTTTTGATAATAAGGAAAAATAAATATATAACCGCCACCACTCATGATATTCAACCTTTTTTTGATATAAGGAAAAATAAATATATAACCACCACCACTCATGACAGTCAGCAAAGATGTCAATTTAAATGCAGCTTCAAAAACTTAACGGAGAATATTCCTTGAATACTTTCACTATATAACACCTCTCGGCGTAATGAGTATGTTATATGTAATGTAGTTAGAAAGAGAAAAAAGAATAAAATAAATAAATAAAAATAAATGGCATGAAGTTCAACCATGCTCTCCTTATGATCTATTGTATTTTATTTTATTTTAAAGAAAATGAGATTTTCTTGGTCATCGATTGTTGACTACCAATTACCTATGTGTTCTCATAATAAAAAAAAATCCTAAAAATTAGTTGGATCGGTAAGTAATGAAAGCGCCAAAATCACTTATATCAAGTGAAAATTGTGTACCAATTAGATTCAAGAGAATTGATTTTTTAAATATATTTTGTTATATAATTTGCATCTATACATTGATAATAGATTGAAAAAATTCAAATAGAAAAATTACTCAAGTTCTCATTGGTTAAAATAAGAACTTTATTAATAACTAGTTAAATTCTCATGGTGCCTATAGTTCCCTAGTAGGAACTAATAAACTTAAGTCATACTAAATGTGTTTTAGGTATTATTTAATATTTGTTTATTTTAATGCATTAAACTATTAGGTCTATCTAATTAATTAAAATGTATAAAAATAATAGATATTTTTCTAGAATTACTAATAGAGATTGGAATGGAAATTAAAATTAATTAAGGTACAAGAAATAAATAATGTAGGGTTATAATATTTTGCTGCTTGTGAAATTTAACTTTAAATTCATAAGGAAAGTTGTATAAACATTTTTAGTAATTTTGAACAAATTCTTACAACTTTAAATTCTTGGGTGCTTGTGTTTGGGTGTTTGACACATGTGTCCTCCTTAGATGCTCATGTCATTTTCTTTGATTTTTTATCTAGCCATTTGAGGCTACATGTGTAATTTCTCTAATTAAAATACCAAATAATAGCATAACCTCTAAGTACTGAGAAAATGATGTCTAAATTTAAATGAGGAGAGAATATTTTATGATTTAAAAAAATTATTCTAGTTTGCTTCAACCTTCACAATAACACATAAAAATGAGATGTGTGATCCACAAGTATGGGTATTTTTCTTGTGTATAAGGTTTTGTAGCCTCAAAATAACCCTAGAAGGATGCAAGATAAAGTGGTGTTTGATTATGTAATGGAGGAGATAAGGATACAAAGCTTTCTATCATACTAATGAACTAATTAAATGGAGATTTTTGAAATACAAGAATAGTGGATGTTATGAAGGAAAATATCAATAACAATGATGTTTTATTCTAGGAGATATTAGAATGGATAATCCTAGTAATTATAACAAGGGATTTCAAATGATCTATTTTCTACGATGGTGGAGGAGGATGAAAATCAATGAAGGGGTTCAAAAAAAAGGGTAATTTTATATATTTATCCATGGAGGAATGTAGGGATATGATGTTGATCTAAAAAAATTGGCACTAGTTTCTTGGAGGAACTTTTCTAAAAGAAGGCAAGAGAGGATAATTAACATAATCTGATATATGGTCAAATTAAAAATTTCAAGAACATAAAATAGAGTGTTATATGTCATTTATCTATTGAAAAAAATAATATTCCAAGACTAAGGATTTGTTGGTTCAAGAAGGAAACAAATAAAATTTCAACTAGGATATTAGCATTGGGGATGCTATCATGTTGACACTAAGGTTGGGGCATTGATGTCCTAGAAGAATAAGGACTCTAACTTTTAGTTGATGGTTGGTTATAAGTCATAGAGCTTAGATTGGTGCATATTACAAACTAGAAATGTGTTGTTAGGGCCAAAGTTTGGAAAAATGATAGCTAAAATGTTTCTTTAATAAATTAACACTTAAATGAGAAAAAAATATAAAATAAGAATTACAATGCTGCTAATTTTTAACCTTATAGGGAAAATAATAGTTTTCCTCTACTACCATGTTAAAAATAAAAAATATATATAAAAACTTTGAACTTCTCTAATTCTCCTCAATATAATATTGTGCAAGATAGATAATCTCTACCCCTATTTATAATTTTTAAAGAGGTTGGAGCAATGTTTTGGGCCTTAGAAGAATTTTTTAGATGTTGGAAGTAAAAAGAATTTCATTTTATTTTTTCTAAGATTGAAATAATTAGTTATCATTACTACTACGGATTTAACCCAACATTTTATGGGCATAGGTTCATGCCAAAATTCAAAATATATAAATTTTTTTGTAGTACCCCTCCATTTTAGTTATGTTTTCGACAGTATGTTTTCACTTTGATAGACCCTGGTACTTTGTTTTGATGTATTGATCGCTGACTGTAGAGCGATTGTGGATTTATTTTATGTTGTGATGATAAACTGTTTGGTGGTGATATTTCTGACATGCTTTATGTTAGCATAGATCTTTACTTTAGATTTTATTGATATATGTATGCTTATGGTAGATTAATTGATATTTATTTTTTTAGTTCGATGTGATATTGTATTGGTGAGGAGAACGGAGTTGCATCACTCATTTGTGAGTGCCCTGTGATTTTCATGATTTTCTCATCACGGTGTGTTTGAATCATGGATTATATATATGTATGTTATATTTCTGATTGCAGGATTGCAGGTACAGGACACTGACTCCACCTGGTTTCACAGGTTTGAGCGTGTCTAGACACAATGGTAATGTTGATTAGGAGATAGTAACGAGGTTTATCCTAGTCTAACCTTAAACCTAGTCAAAGTATGTCATCAGTTTAGGTCTGGTCTATTTTGATTATTTGTTATATGCGGTTTATTTTGTGAATTTAGTGTTAGATTAATGTTCATTATAATTTAATCCTTATTTAACTTAATTTTAAATATTGTAGATAAAAGTTTTATATTTTATTAATTAATTAAATTAGATTATTGGTAAAATAATTCAATCATTATGATTAAAGTTATTTTATTAAATAAATAAATTAATTGATTAAATTCACTTTTATTAAGAGAATAGATTAAATATTATTTAAATGCTTTTGTGAGAAATGAAATTTTAAATAAGTATTAAAATATGAAATTAGTTTGTGAAATTTTAAATTCTTTGAAAATAAAATATATTCTTGATATTGATAGAAGAAAATATCCGTGAGTTTTATAAAATATATTTTCTTGATTTTCCATGTGTGTTAGTTGAATTAAATGCAAAAATTCTTGTTGAGGATTTTCTCAGAAAGAATATTGCCAGATTTTAGAAGGCAAGAAAACACTTCACGGGAAAAAAAGAAAGAAAATAGAGTTTTGCTGAAGAAATTATGATTTTTGATTTGGGGTTTTGATTTAAATTTCTGGAAGAAGTTCTCGGATACATATTTGTTCAATAATTTGCAATCTTTTGGAAAGAGGAGATTTGAAAGGGCTTTGGAAGTTGCATGCAGTAGGCAAAGCTTTTCTTCAACAATCAATTTTTCAAGCTACAGGAAAACAGGTTCTTTACTGTTTATTTATTTAGTATTGTGATTTGAAAAGATTGCATGTATGAAGATTTAAATTTGTAGAAGTGTTGTTAATTTGTGAAATTAAAAGATTGCCTGAGGAAATAATATTTGATTGAAACTTATGTACTTCTCGGTAAAATTATTTGTAGAAAAGTTGTTACCTCTCTGTGTAAATTTTGAAACAAAGCTTTATAATAAAATCAAAGAGCAACAATAGAAAATTCTCAATAGAAAACCAAAGAAGTCTCTGTAGATTTGAGAATGAAACTCACTAGTTAGATTGAGGAAATGGAAACCTCTATTTCAAACTTTGTTATATGTTTCTTGTACAAAATATTTTGAGAAATTAAATTGTGAAGGAAATCTGTTGTTACAAAAAATGAAACTCTCAATCAAAATTGATAAATTGGAAACCTTTGTATAATTTATTGATAAATTGAGAACCTCTATATATTTTGATTAATTTTTTCCTGTAGAAAATTCTAAATTAAATTTTCCCTTCCCGGACAGTCTTTCTCATATATTATTTTATATATATATATATAGTTATAGTTATATAGTTATATAGTTATATAAAATACATATATACATCTAAAATCATGTGAATTAGTCAGAGAGATTTTCTTTATATAAAAAAAAAAAATTCTGATTATCGTCGTACGGGCGAAATAGCAAATAAATTTTTTAAAAAAAAATTAATTAAAAAAACATATAACTTATGAAGGGTTGCAGGGGCTACGCCCACAGCCGCCCATGAAGGGCAATGGCTGTGGAGGTAGTCGGCGCTGCCCACACAGGCAACACTTAGGCTTCCAACACAACCGTGGCCATTAGGGCCAGCTGTGAAAGGAGTTGCGGCCATATGGTCGGCTATGCAAACGGCCAATACAAACCCCAAATGCATATTGCTTAAGGGTTAATAACTTTCAATTCTTTTTATTATTTTATTTTATTTTTAAGGAGTTTTCTTTATACGGATTTTAATTGTTACGAATTTTGAATATATTAAATTTAAACTTAAAATACATTATATATTTATATATATATAAATGTATATATATATGTGTGTGTGTGTGTGTGTGTGTGTGTGTATATATATATATATATATATATATATATATCTCTGTGTGTGTGTATGTTTATATATGTGCATATATAATTTTAGGAAAAATGATTAAGTATTTAAATAAGATTTTATTTTATATAGATGCATGTAAATGCATAAAGATAATTATCATCAAACAATAAAATTGGAAAGAGAAAATTAATATTTATTTTTATGTGTAATTGAGGAAATTAGAATTATACTAATTGATTCAATTCCTTTTTAATTGTTTGACAAAAGAACTATAATCATGTTGTTTAATTTTCATGCTATATGAAATTGATTTGATTGGATTTAGTAAATCCTAACATTAGATTCTTATTTTTGCCTGAATTGCTTTAAGTTGTTTTATATTCTTGTTGGGAAAATTGGGGTTAATTGATAATATAAGTCTTCCAAATGTAATTTCTTGAAAGGGAGTTAATTTTTATAATGGTTTCATATTTTGAACAAATTAGGGTAGTGCACATGGTTTTGTTTGGTTTATAGACACCTGATTCTATGAACAGGTTGTGATGTCCGTTGTGATATGTTTGGTATTTGATGTTGATTTATGTGCACCTTGTCTACCCTTAGTTAGTGGAAATAGTTTCCTTGTGTTATTAATAGGGCAGTGGCTCTTCATGAGGGTCGGCACACAAAGTGGTGCCAGGGTAACTCATGTAGAGTTAGTTAATCAGTGAAAACTAAATCAATACATTGGGTATTCTAAAATATTTAATTGGGTTAATTATTCCTCACTCATGGACTCAAGGGCTAGTTCAGACTTGGGGATAAGTTGAGAAGGCTTGGAATGGAAAAATTGATATCTAGTCACAATGAAAGATATTCGATTTCGCAACAGATTGCATGTGGGGCCGGGTTTCGTAATAGGTTACCAAGGTAACCCAAGATGGGGGTTGGAACCTAGGAAGAAACACTTGGGTAACCTATGCAACATTGCGATGACACTCCACCTATAATAACAGTATCCTTGTGAACTTAGTTTATTGATCATTCCGTTCTAGAAGCAATGTAACCATTAAGTTAAGCTTGTACTTGTATAGTTTTATCTATGGTTTTTCTTGTGTCTAGGGTTTGTAGGTTTATCTAGGGAACCTTTTTACTATCTCCTAGCATGGGGGGTGGGCCTATGGGTACCACATGGTTGGGTGGAACGTGTACCTTACTCTGTTGGGTCCCTAGTTCTTGTTCGTGGCGACAAGTACTTCTTGGATGGAGAGCTCGTGTGTGGAAATGTACATTCTCATATTTATCATTTGTATTAGTGGAAACCTTATATTTGTATCACTTCTCAATTGTAATCAAGAAGAACTTTTGTAATATGTAATTGTACTTTTATATAACCTACCTCATTTGGAAATGAGTATTGTAAATGTTATTATAATTGCAATGTAATGAAAGAATCATATTTTTTCTTTAATGATGTAATTTATTTGTTAATGAATTTATGCTCTTAATTTTGTGTGAATTAAATACATGCTATGTTAATTACTTTTGTCATCTATGGGATTTTCAAGTAGTGTGTCAACACGTTTCTTAGGGAATGTTTGCATTAGTAAAATTAATGTTTACACTTTTAAAAAAAAAATATTACACTATCCTAGTCAATGCAACATTCTTTAGGTTACAAGATGGGGCATTACAATTTTTTTTTGTAAATATTATTTTTGTATCTTTTACTTATGTCTATCTATTTCATGAACTCAACATACTATTTAACTTTTATGATCTCAACCATTATGGATCATATGTTAAGAATAAAATTATTAGATATTAAGACAGAGAATAAAATGTGTTCCATACTAAAACACTATAACTACTTGTCAAACATACAACCATACAAACACTTGTGTGTGGCTAATAAAGTACATTATTGGTGAGGTTAATATCATTCTAAAATATATATGAAGCTAGATTGCAACACAAAGTAAATGAAAACTAAAGTGAGAGGTGAGTTTGTTTCAATAGTATTTGATTTAACTTGTTAGATACATGAATATCAAATTGACTATTGAGATAATGACACATGCATGTACCTTATTATGACACAATATTATCAAAATTGACTTGATGATTTGGGTTTAGTTGTTTTTACCTCACTATTCAATGGCCTTCGAAAGATTGTTCCAAGCTCCCATGTCTCTAATATAAGGGATCAAAAAAAAAAAAGGATTTATAGTCTCTCCTTCATTTAACTTGTTGAGAAAGAAAACATTGGTTAAGCCTCCTCTTAGGGACTTTATTTTTATCTTATCTCATGTGGTTGAGACACATGCTCTTGAGACACCTAGTTCATGCACACTTTCAACACATTCTCAAACACTTGTCACTTGATCTTAGATGTGTCAAAAATTTAAAAGGGGTAGTCAATTGTTTAGTCCTACCTTCATACCTCGGTCCTCTAATTTTCCTATATATGCAATGATCTCATTGTATTGTTACACACTCTAAATTTTATATTATAGATATCCTATTGTACCTTTAATGAGCTTCATGACTCAATAGGTGAAATGGTTCTCTTAGGTCAAAACCCTTGTAGACGAAATGAATAATGGTGATAAAGATTAAAAACTACATTTGCAGATATGCATGTGGACATTATGATGGTTATGAATAATTGATTCCTATAATGTCCTTGATTTTGAAATTAAATACTCTATTTATTATCCAACTCTATCCCTCTTTTCATTATAGTGCTAAATGAATGTCCTAAAATACCGATATGTAGAAATATGCCACGTAATGTGTGCACTAGATTGTCTCACAATGTTTAGTAGGAGGGAAGATATTTTAACTTTGAATTCAATTTTGAGATTTAAGAATCATTGTTGTGATTAATGGGTTTACTTGGTAGTATTTGCCAATACTTATCTATAAGGATAAGTCAATAATTTTAAGGTGGGGAATGTATACATGAAAATATATGCAAACAACAATGAAATAAAAATTTATTGGAATGAATAAACATAACTAAATATAAGATTGTGAGCATAATATAAAAAAAATGACTTGTCAATATATTATTGCATTAAAATGCTTTGATTAAGATACATTAAAATGCAGGTGGTTAGGAAAAAGAAAGAACCATCTAGTTTGACTATTAGGAAGAGTGGCTTAACTGATAATCATGGGTTTCGCCACTCTTCCTAATAGCCTATCATCAAATTCATTAATCATTCATCTCCTTCACCACCTCCTTATGTGAGACAAAGGTCTAGGTTCCTTGTTGCCCCTAATGATGAGTTGGAAATTAGTAACCATACTCCTTCAAGACTAAGATCAAGGTCTCCATCCCCTTCTAATTCTTTATCAAATGCTCTTGATCACTCCATTATGGTTTCTAACCATTATGATGCTTTTATGCAATAGGAAAATCCTACACTCTCCTCTTTAACATGACTTTTAAGATTGTCTTGTAATGTAAGAGAGATTTCTCTCCCTCACCATAAATATGGAGTAAAAGATGTGATTGTTAAGTGGATACCTAATATTTTTTTCCTTCAAGAAGTTAAGCTTGTTGGTCCCCAATTTGCTTGTTCTCTATCCAATGTTTGGATAAATGTTGATTTTTGTATACATCGCATAGTGAAGGTAGGGGGCGGTGCTTATTGGTCTAGCTTCTTGGATTCATATTTTTTCATTGATAAAGGTGAGGACCCTTCACATAGTTGTGTGTGGGATTTTTCCTTTATCAATGACCAGCTTAGTTTATCCTCCTAATAAAGAAAAAGACAAATGTAAGTTGTGGGATTGGATGCTGAAAAACCTTCCTAATGTTGATTGGGTTATAGGAGGTGATTTTAATATGGTTGAATTTCATAATGATTGGAGTTGGTAAAGTCATATTAATTGAAGCAATGAAGAATTTGATAAATGGTTGTCTTGGAAAAATTACATGGGAGTGATTGATCCAGTCCACATCAATAGCTCCAGTCATGGCTATGATTGGTTCACATGGTCTAATTACAGGTTTGGGGATGATAGAAAGTTGAGCAGACTTGAAAAATTTTACATTTCCCTTAACCTTCATGTTATCCATGATATCTCCAATTCTAGTGTGAGAGTGGATTATTCTACTACCCTTTCAGATCATTTTCCTATCTTTTGTTCTATTGTTGGAAATGATAATAGCAATGTGTTCAAGTCAAATCTGCCTTATAGACTCAATAATTCCCACCTAAAATATCCTTCTTGTGTGGCTGCTTTGGTTCATATTTGGAATACTATACCTAAACCTAGTGAAGGGGATTCATATAGGGAGTGGTGGAATTTGGTTATTTCTCTTTGTGTTAAGTTCCTTCATGCCTTTGGAAAATATTAGCTTGATAGCAAAAGTGTAAGTAGAAATACTTACAAGGGAAACTTTTTTATTACAACACACTTCGTAATACTGATCCTAACAATATTTTCTTACAATCTACTATAACTTCTTTGGAAACCCATCTTCAAAAAATTGATTCTTATAGGGGAAAGGAGCGAACATAAAAGCCATATTTCATTGGGTTAAGGAAGGGAATAGAGGTTCTAAACACGTCTTTAAATTTTTGAATACAAACATAACAAGGAATATATTAGGGCTATTCAAGATGAGTATGGTCATGTTCATACCAGCCCAGAAGAGGTTAAGGGTCTATTTAAAAAAAATATGAGAAGATTTTCAAGGAAGACCCTCACTGACAAGATGCTCAACCAATTTTGAAAGACATGATCAATGATTTTATTCCCAAAAAGTTGGATATTTAGTAGGTTTTTGGTCTAAGAACTATTTATGGAAGATTTAGAAGATTTTTTTTCAATGCCTTCCAACAAGATCCCTACTATTGATGGGTTGTGAGTAGAATTTTATCAAACTATGTGGTAGCACATTAAAGATGATTTCTAGTTGATGTATTTGGAGGCCTTAGCTAAAGGCTATTTATGCCCTAATATTAATAAGGGTCTTATCAAACTCCTTCCAAAATAGAAAAGTGAAGACTCTATTGCTGGATGGTGCCATAAAACCCTTCTTAACATTTCTTACAAAATTATTTCTAAAGATATTACTTCAAGAAATAAACTGATGGTGAAATTGATTGTTAGGCCTAAACAAATTGGGTTACTTGGAGGGAGATTTATTCTTGATAATTTGATCCTTGCATGGGAAACTATGGAATGAGATCAACAATTAGGTCAAAATACCTTATTGGTGAAGCTTGAATTTCATAAATCTTATGATAGAATGCAATGGGGTTTCATTCTTAAGATGATTCATTGGTTGGGTTTTGCTCCTAAGATATGTAATCACATTCAAATATTATTAATGGATGCTAATGCTAAACTAGTTGTTAACAAATAATTGTCAAACTCCTTTCCCTTGTAGCGTTCTATCAGATAGGGTTCTCTATTATCACCATTCCTTTATGTGCTTGTTGCTAATGCTCTTGGGTATCATCTAAAAAAGTATAATAAGATGAGATTAATAAGGGAGGTGTCGATACCTAATGATGTTGTGTTTAACTCACATTTTTTTTATGATAGCATGTTATTTCTTCAAAAATTTGAAGAAGAGGTTCATAATGTGATGGGGGTTCTTGAACTCTATTAAGCTCTTTCTAGTTCTAAATTAGCTCATCACAAAACTAAATTTCTTATGGTGAATACTAATATGGTCTTTGATTGAATACCAAAAGATTGGAAGAAAAATAAGTATGGATAAATTTCTCACTACTTGGGCATCCCCTTTGGGATAGGTGTCACTCTATCTGATATGTGGAAATTGTTTCTTACCAAGCTAAAAAATAATATTTTCTCTTGTGGGAATAAATTATCTCCCCTAACTAGGAAGATTCAAGTTGTGAATCACATACTACCGCCTTCACATGTGTATTACTGATTATGTTGGATGCCTTCAAAAAAGGGCTATGAAGATCTTATCAAACTTATTATACAGTTTCTTTGGTCTAATTGGAGTGGTGATGATGGTTTGTTTGGCTGCAAAATGGATATTTAGAGTGGTTGCTAGAGATGAAACTTGGAAAATTTTGGTACATTATCGAATAATACAAGATGTTGAAAATAAATGGCAATCAATTAGATGGATTGATAAAATTTTAATTTCTCATTTTTTCAACTTAAAGCTTTATTCCCGTTGTTGTCCATATAGAAGGTTTAGTAGCTAGTTTGTAATTTTTTGAATTAGAAAAGTGCCTCTTTACAACATGGGTTTAGTTAAGGTACATCTTCCATTTGGTGGAATAGAATGATTCAATACCAAAGACAACCTCTTGTTGCTTTTTTGAGGCATGCCCTTCACGTATTTAATAAAAGGATTCAACAGTTTGGAAAATTGTGGGATTATAATGCGTTTCATTAGGCTACTTTGCATATTATTGAGAATAAATTTAGTTTAACTAATAAGTTTGAAATTTTTGATATATTTCTAACAGCTTCTGTTCACATTGACCTTGTTATAAAACTATGTACTCCCTTCTAATGCAATGTTCTCAAAGATTGGTGGTGGTTTTCCAAAATCTAATTTGGTTTCTTTCCTTTAAAGAAAGTCTACCTAAGTCCGCTTCCTTTCTTCCATTTAACTCCAAGGCTTAATCAAAAATGGAAATGTAATTTCAAAGAAAAGACTTGGAGAAGACTAACTAGTGTGTAGATATGGAGGTCAAACGCTAAGGCTACAACTAAAATCTTGGCTTGCAAAGATTTGCATTTCAAATTACTTGTTGGTGATAGGTTAAGATACATGTTGGTGTAGCCAATTAAATGCCCCTTTTTCCACCATAATGAAAGTTTCAAACACATTTTTTGGGACTACTCATAGACCTAAAGGAAATGGAATTTTATCTTTAAATTTCCACCTATGATGTAGTACCCCTCCATTTATGCTTTCTGCTGTTATGTTTTCACACTGTTAGACTATGATACCTTGTTTGGATATTTTGATCGCTGGTTTTGAGTGATAGTGGATTTATTCTGTGACATGATGATACATTGTATGGTGATTTCTAATTTTAGACATGCTTTGAGATAGTGTAGATGTTTATTTTCAGTTGATTATTGTTATCTATATATTTGATGGACTAACAATTATTTATTTCATCAGTCTGATGTGATGTGTATTGGTGTGGAGAACTGAATCACATCACTCGCTTCCGAGTGCCCTGTGATATCTGTGATTTTCTCCGTACGGTGTGCCTGTACAATGCTTTATATATATATATATGCATGTTATTGCTTGGTTGCAGGAATTGCAAGTACATGACACCAACTCCACCTGGGTACTCAGGTCTGAGAGTGTCAAGACTCAACAGATACGTTGATTGGGAGATAGTAGTTTGGTTCACCCTAGTTTACTCTATAACTCGGTCGCTATACATTGTCAATTTTAGTTTGTGTCATGGTTGTCTTGTTATTTTCTATTTGGATAAATTGTTTGAAAGGTAAAATTTGGTTAATTTTAATGTTAGTTTATTGTGCTTTAAATTATTGTTATTTAATTAATTTTTAAATGTTGAAGAAATTAGTTACTTGTCATTTAATTAATTAGTTAGCTTATTTGGTTAAATGGTTTGATCTAAAAAGATTAAACTTATTTAATTAAAATAATTAATTAATTAAATTAAATTATTAAGTGTGTAAATAGTTTTATTTGAAAATTAAATATTATTTGTGGGAATGGCATTTGAATTGTAAATTAAATTTGTATTTGAAAATTAGAAAATTAAATAAAAATAAATGCATGTGGTTTGAATATTGGATGTAAATTTAACTTAAATAAATGAATTGCATGCAAATTGAAAATTGGCAAGATTGTCGAGAAGTGGTGGAGAAGATATTTTGTAACCACTTCTCGACATGTGTGCCAGTGCATTAATTGATTATTGTTGAGGTTGTTGATGGATATTATCTGAGGATTTGGAAATTACAGAGGCTATTCAATTTTCTTCACGGGAAATGAAAGAGGTTTTTGCTGTGTAAAATTATTTTTAAGAATTTGTTATTTTCTCTGTATCTGGTTGTATATTTGTGGAAGATCCCTTGGAGGGAAGTTATTTTGTGTTGGTTGAAGAAGTTTTGGAGGACTGTGTGTTACGGGCAACAAAGGATTCTCTTATCTACAGCCAAATCTCAAGTTACATACAGCAGAGGTGTTACAGGTATTTTTCTTTGTTTATTTTGATTTCTTTTAAAAAAAGAATGACTGAAAAAATATTAGTTTAGTATTTCCTGTGTTCTTCTCGGACATTAAGTAAAAATTTAATTTAAGCAGTAGGAAAGATCTATGAAGAATTTTAGATATGAAAGAAAAGAAATTCTCTACTGATAAGTTTTTAAATCTCTGTGAAATTTGTGAAAACAAGAAATTTATAGAGAAATAAATAGGGGCAAACAGAAATTTATTTTTAAAATAGTAGGAAAACCTACAGATGAAATTTACAAAATCATTGAAGGTTCCATGTTAGAATTTATCTGTAAAAGGGAGATCATTTTGGAGATTTGTGATTCAATTGAAATTATATTATTCAAAATATGTTTATTGTCAAATTTCCTAGATTTCTATAGAAAGTTCAATTGAAAGAAAATTATCTATTTCTAGTAATTTATTTACTGTGTAAATTGTGTTATAATTATATATATATGGAATATGTATATATACATATATACATATTATATATATATATATATATATGAATCCTATTATGAATACTGTTATTAAATATTAATCCAAAGAATTTTTAATCCGTATGTGAATAATTTTAAATCGCGCAAGTTTTATTTTTCAAAAATTTAGTTTTCTTAAAAAAAACACAGTGTTTGGGGGAGGGCCAAAACCCTCCCCACTCAATGTCTTGAGGGCACAGCCTCCATGGCTGTGCACAGCAACCACCATGGCTGCCAGGCGCAGCCCTGGTAGGGCCGCACCCTCTCCCTAACTTTGGGAGCCGCGGCAGGGCTGCGCCGAGGGTTTCAAACATTTTATTTATTAAAACTTTTCAAAACGAAATTCATATGGTTTATGAGAAACGCGATTTTAATTTTAATGTTATACTTTATATATATATATATATATATATATATATATATACATATATATACATATATACATATATACATATATATATACATATATGTATATATGTATATATGTATATATATATATGTATATATATATGTATGTATATATATATATGTATATATGTATATATGTATATATATGTATATATATATATATATATATGTATGTATGTATATGAATATATATAGATATAATGTGGGTATACTTAAGTTTAATTGAAAATATATAATTTTATATATGTTATGATAGGAAAAATAATTTTGGATTTTTAAGATAAATTATATTTTCCTTAAATGATGTTATATAGCATATAAAAATTATGAATAGATAGTTTTTTTTTAATGAAATGAATTATGTAGGAAAAACAAAAAAAAAAATCATTATTAAACATGATTTGGAAATTGTGATAAATATAGTTTTGATTATCATAATTTATGAAAGATAAAGATTATGAATTAGTTGATTGATTAATTTTATACTTCTCATACTCCAAATTATTGTCTGAATGGATTTAGTATATTCAAATGATGGGTGTGTATTTGCTTTAAATGGCTTCAATTTTGTATTGGGAAAATGGGGATTATTTTTATGTGTTATTAAGTCTTCCAGATGTAGTCTTTTCTTGGGAAATAAAATTTTACTATGGTTTCTTATGTTTGAACAAACTAGGGTAGTGCACTAGATTTTTTATGAATAGAATTGAGACATTCATTGTGGTATTTCCGGTATTATGTGTTGATCTTTTTGTGCACTTTGTCTATCCTAGTTAGAAAACTTAGTTTCCTTTGTTATGTTTAGGGGAGTGGCATTTTGTAAGGGCCAACACACAAAGTGGTGTCAGGGTAACTTACAAAGGGTTAGTAAGTCAGTGGTAATTAAATGACACAATAGTTAGAATTAAAACTCTTAACAAGATGTTTATGCCTCGCTTATGACTCTTGAGCTACTTCAGTCTTGAGTATAAGATGAGAAGGCCTGGAATGGAAAATCGGTGTCTTGTTTCTTCAAAAGACATTCGATTCCACAATAGTATGCAATAGGGGTCGGGTTTCATAAGAGGTTACCAAGGTAACCCAAAGATTGGGGGTCAGGACCTAGGAAGAAACACCAGGGTAACCTTTGCAATGTTGTGATGACAGTCCACCTAAAGTAACAATTAACCTTGTGTATGTAATACATTCGATTGTCTAAATCTGGAAGCAATGTAACGATTAGTTTGTTGTGTTACTAGTGTCTAGGGTTAGTAGATTATATCTAGGTAACCATATTACTATCTCCTAGCACGGGGGGTGGACCTACGGGTACCACATGGTTGGGTGGAATGTGCACCTTACTCCGTTGGGTCCCCAGTTTTGTGATCATGCTATAGAGAGCTTCATGGATGGAGAGCTCACACTTGGAAACTTATATGTACTTTTTTCATTGTAATTTGTAAATCTTGTATTTGAAAACATCCCTCAATTGTATATGAGGTGAACAATCTAAGTGTAATTATAATTATTATTGAACTACCTCATCAGATGGATGAGTATTGTAAATTTTATCAAATGCAATGTATGAAACAAGTTTGCAATTTATTATATCCTGAATGAAATTTCAATGTTATGCAATGTTTATCTATATGTTATTAATTAATATGTGCAATACAAAATACTAAATTTGTCTATGGAAACTCAAAGTAGTGTAATGTTGCATAGCTTAATGAATGTATGCAACTAATTAACTTATTAATTAAACTTTAAAAAAAAATTATTACACTTTTATACACAATTGCAACATTCCTTAGGTTATTATGATGGGGCATTACAGATTGGTATCAGAGCAAAGGTTACAAACACTGGATGCTTTGGGTAATCGCGAGCCCATTAGGTTGACCTAGTACATAGTGTTGCAACTGTTAGCCTTGGTTGAATAGTATCTAAGACTCATTATTGTTATGTGTAGGAACATGCCTAGGTGAGGAGGAAGAGGTCATGGTAGAGGTCAAGGTGGAGGCTGAGGGCCAATCCCTCAGGTTACTCCCCCTCTGAGCCCTCATCACAGTGATTAGGCAGAACAGTTGGGTCAGAGAAATGAGGGACAAAATCCTGAATAGTCAGCAATAGAGGGTTCTCAGATACGTCCATTATTAGAGGAGGTCCTAGCTCGTCTTGGACCTAGACAAGAAGATGAGCAGGAGGTTGTCAGAGAGAGAGATAGATCTCCTAGGAGAGTAGATGACACAACACATCAGGATGCTATCACTGTAGGTCACATGAGGGATTTACTGAGGGTACGCCCTCCTACCTTTGACGGTACGGGAGGTGGATTAGAGGCTGAGACCTGGCTACTGGATTTGGGTAGATTCTTTTCCATGCACCCTTATGGTAGCAATACCCGTGCCAGATGCGCTATTATGCACTTGAGAGGATTCACCTCTACTTGGTGGCACCTAGAGGAGCAGAAGCTCCACTTAGATATTGGTTCAAAGTCTTGGGAGATGTTTCTTGAGAGGTTTAGAGCACGGTTCCTATCGAAACACTGGAGGCAGCGTAGGGCTAACGAGTTTCATGATCTATGTTAGTTAGCTCTTTCTGTGGAGCAATATGAATGTAGGTTCTATGAACTCAAGTAGTATGCTGGTATTAGCGATGATGAGCCTATGCTAGTACAACATTTCATCAGGGGTTTAAATTCCCACATTAGTGGTGGTGTCCGAGTCTTTGAGCCAAAGACTATGGAAGTTGCGGTGGAGAAGGCTCGCATAGTTGAGGAGAACCTTGTTATGGCTTTAGGTGGGCACACAGGAGTGCAGATTGGGAGTGCTCCTACAGCAGGTTTTAGTCCACGGGGTGGACAGGCACAGACAGGTGGTTCATCTAGGAACCAACAGACACCCACCAAGGGTGGGCAACAACAATAACAACAAACTTCTCAAAAGAACAATAACCCACAACCACAATAGGGTAATAGTCCTCAAACAGGAAAGGGTCGTAACTGGTGGCGCAACAAGCACAATAGGCAGGATCAACCTGTGCAGAGTGCTCAGTCTACTGTCAGTAGTGGTAGTTTCCAGCAATCCAATGCACCTTCAGGTGGTGGTCTTGTGGTGGTAAAGCAAGGTGGTAAGTGGCAAGTTGAATTCGCCTTTGGGGTGAAAGTAGCAGTAGAAAACTTAGTACGTAATTGTGAACTCAAAATTGATACGTTAACTACCTTAGTAGATTTATATGTTACGCCTTTAGGATCATATGACATAGTTTTAGGTATGGATTGGTTAGCATCTTATCATGATGTAATTGACTATTGACTTAAGACAGTTAGTTGCATTAATGATTTGGGTGTGAAAGTGGAAATTATAGGTGTTCAAAGATCTATCTCTTTGCGGATGATATCTGCTATGCAATTAAAGAGATGTCTTCGTCAGGGATGTCAACTCTTTGCAACAACAGTTACTGATTTGGAAGAAGGTGAAAGTCAAGAGGTATCTCTTGATGATCATCCTATTCTTAGGGAATTCACAGATGTGTTTCCCGATGACATACTTGGAATGCCACTGAAGAGGGATATTGACTTTAGAGTTGACCTAGTCCCTAGAGCTGAGCCTATTTCTAGAGCTCCTTATAGAATGATGAATCATGAGTTAGAGGAACTTCGTATCTAGTTGGAGGAACTATTAGAAAAGGGTTTCATTCATCCTAGTGTTTCCCCTTGGAGAGCGCCTGTCATCTTCGTAAAGAAGAAGGACGAATCTCTTAGGTTGTGCGTTGACTATCATCAATTAAACAAGGTTACGATTAAGAATCGTTATCCTTTGCCTAGAATCGATGATCTCTTTGATTAAGAATCGTTATCCTTTGCCTAGAATGCACCATCAGTATTCATGAGTTTAATGAATGGTGTTTTTTGTACATACCTTGATCGCTTTGTCCTGGTATTTCTTGATGATATTTTAGTTTATTCGAGAAACATGAAGGAACATGAAGAACACTTGAGACAGGTATTGCAATGTTTAAGGGAAAATCAATTGTATGCAAACCTGAAGAAGTGTGACTTCTTTCAAACTGAAATAAAGTACCTTGGACATGTGATATCTGGAAAAGGTATTGTTGTGGATACTTCAAAGATCCAAGCTATTGTAGATTGGCCTACACCTACTAATGTAGGTGAAGTTTGTAGTTTTATGGGTCTAGCTGGCTACTATAGGCGATTTGTAGAGGGATTTTCTAGAATCGGTCATCCTATTACTTCTCTTCAAAGGAAAGGGAAGAAGTTTGCTTGGATGGAACAGTGTCAGTTGGCTTTTCAGACTCTTAAAGAAAAGTTAACTAATGCACCTATACTTATTGTTCTTGATCCTACTAAGGATTTTGTAGTAGGCACGGATGCATCCTTAGAGGGTTTGGGAGCATTTTTTATGCAAGATGGGCGTGTGATAGCTTATGAGTCTCGCAAACTCAAGGATCATGAATTAAACTATCCTACTCATGATCTAGAACTAGCTGCGGTAGTGCATGCATTAGTTCAATGGAGGCATTTTCTATTAGGTCATCATTTTGAACTTCATACAGATCACCGTAGTTTACAATACATTTTCATGCAACCTAACTTGAATGCTAGGCAAAGACGGTGGATGGAGATTTTGTGTGAGTACGATTTTGAAGTAAAATATGTGAAAGGAAAAGAGAACATAGTGGCTGACGCTCTTAGTCGTCATTGGCATGAGATCTCTGCTACTACTCTTGAAGTAGATTTGAGAGGTCAAATATTAGCTACACTTCCTACTGATAGATTATATCAGGAAGTGAGGTCGGAGATTGAATCGAGTAGACCTTTAGAAGGTCAATTTGCAGGGTATGTCTTCGAATCGGATGGTATATTATGGAATTTAGGTCGTATTTATGTACCTCATTTCGAAGGTTTTCGTACATTAATTATGACTGAAGCTCATCAAGCTCCGTATTCACCTCATCCAGGAGTTAAGAAAATGCATGCCGATCTTCGGCAATTGTATTTCTAGCCTAGTATGAAACATGATATTGTCGATTATGTATCGAGATGTCTTGAATGCTAGCGAATTAAAGCTGAGCATCAACATCCTGCTGGATTATTACAGCCACATCTCATTCCTGAATGGAAATGGGATATTATATCCGTTGACTTTATTGTAGGGTTACCTACGTCATCACGTCGACATGATGCCATTATGGTAACTATTGACCGATTGACTAAAGTAGCTCACTTTTCACCAATACGATCATCATACAATGCTTCATTTGTAGCTAGGATATTTATGGAGGACATAGTTAGATTACATGGAATTCCTCGTAGGATTATTTTTGATAGAGATCCTGTATTTACTTCAGCCCTATGGACTTCATTACAACATGCTCTAGGTACCCAATTGAACTTTAGTTCAACGTATCATCCTCAAACTGATGGACAAATGGAAAGAGTTAACTAAATATTAGAGGATATGCTTAGGATGTACGTGATGGACCAACAATCACGTTGGGAGGATTATCTGTATTTAGTAGAATTTGCTTACAACAACGGATATCAGAGTTCCATAGGTATGCCACCGTTTCAGGCATTATGCGGTCATCCTTGTCGAACTCCACTAAGTTGGGATTGACTAGAGGATAGAGTGTTACTTGGACCTAAGATGCTTCGAGACATGGAGCAACAGGTTGACCGTATTAGAGAACATTTGATAGCAACACAAGATAGGCAAAAGAAATATGCAGATGCACATAGAATAGACCGACAGTTTGCTATTGGAGATAGAGTGTTTCTTCGAGTGCATCTGCAAAAGAGTCCAATCCGTTATGGAAAAGGCTCTAAGCTTGCGCCTCGTTTTGTTTGGCCATTTGAGATCTTAGAGAGAATTGGTCCTATGGCGTATCAACTCACCTTACCACCCAGTTTGTCTCGTATTCATGACGTTTTTCATGTATCATTTCTTAGATAATATCATCCCAACATTTCTCATGTACTTGATTGGAATGCGTTACAGGTAGAGGATGGGCAGCTAGCATTGGAGCCTGTGGCCATTCTATAGTGCTGGATGCTCGGTCTCAGGGGTCGAGACGTTGATCAGGTGAGGCTCCAATGGGATCCTAGCCATGAGGCTTTTTCTACCTGGGAAGATGCGACACGCATGAGGGAACTTTATCCCTATCTGTTCGCAGGCTTTCAGGAGCAAGCCTAATCCTAGGGGGGAGGATGTAGTAGCCCTCCATTTATGCTTTATGCTGTTATGTTTTCACACTGTTAGACTATGATACCTTGTTTGGATATTTTGATCGCTAGTTTTGAGCGATAGTGGATTTATTCTGTGACATGATGATACATTGTATGGTGATTTCTAATTTTAGACATGCTTTGAGATAGTGTAGATGTTTATTTTCAGTTGATTATTGTTATGTATATATTTGATGGACTAACAGTTATTTATTTCATTAGTCTGATGTGACGTGTATTGGTGTGGAGAACAGAATCGCATCACTCGCTTCCGAGTGCCCTGTGATATTTGTGATTTTCTCCGCACGGTGTGCCTGTACAATGGTTTATATATATATATGCATGTTATTGCTTGGTTGCAGGAATTTAAGGTACATGACACCGCCTCCACCTAGGTACTTAGGTCTGAGCGTGTCAAGACTCAACGGATACATTGATTGGGAGATAGTAGTTTGGTTCACCCTAGTTTACTCTATAACCCAGTCACTATACATTGTCAGTTTTCGTTTCTGTCGTGGTTGTCTTGTTATTTTCTGTTTGGATAAATTATTTGAAACGTAAATTTTGGTTAATTTTAATGTTAGTTTATTGTGCTTTAAATTATTGTTATTTAATTAATTTTTAAATGTTGAAGAAATTAGTTACTTGTCATTTAATTAATTAGTTAGCTTATTTGGTTAAATGGTTTGATCTAAAAAGATTAAACTTATTTAATTAAATTAATTAATTAATTAAATTAAATTATTAAGTGTGTAAATAATTTTATTTGAAAATTAAATATTATTTGTGGGAATGGCATTTGAATTGTAAATTAAATTTGTATTTGAAAATTAGAAAATTAAATAAAAATAAATGCATGTGGTTTGAATATTGGATGTAAATTTAAATTAAATTAATTAATTGCATGCAAATTGAAAATTGGCAAGATTGCCGAGAAGTGGTGGAGAAGATATTTTGTAACCACTTCTCGACATGTGTGCCAGTGCATTAATTGATTATTGTTGAGGTTGTTGACGGATATTATCTGGGGATTTGGAAATTACAGAGGCTATTCAATTTTCTTCACGGGAAATGAAAGAGGTTTTTGCTGTGTAAAATTATTTTTAAGAATTTGTTATTTTCTCTGTATCTGGTTGTATATTTGTGGAAGATCCCTTGGAGGGAAGTTCTTTTGTGTTGGTTGAAGAAGTTTTGGAGCACTGTGTGTTATGGGCAATAAAGGATTCTCTTATCTACAGCCAAATCTCAAGTTACAGACAGCAGAGGTGTTACAGGTATTTTTCTTTGTTTAATTTGATTTCTTTTAAAAAAAGAATGACTGAAAAAATATTAGTTTAGTATTTCATGTGTTCTTCTCGGACATTAAGTAAAAATTTAATTTAAGCAGTAGGAAAGATCTATGAAGAATTTTAGATATGAAAGAAAAGAAATTCTCTGCTGATAAATTTTTAAATCTCTGTGAAATTTGTGAAAACAAGAAATTTATAGAGAAAAAAATAGGGGCAACCAGAAATTTATTTTTAAAATAGTAGGAAAACCTACAGATGAAATTTACCAAACCATTGAAGGTTTCATGTCAAAATTTATCTGTAAAGGGAGATCATTTTGGAGATTTGTGATTCAATTGAAATTATATTAAACAAAATATGTTTATTGTCAAATTTCATAATTTTTGGTAGAAAGTTTAATTGAAAGAAAAATGATCTATTTCCAGTAATTTATTTACTGTTATAATTATATATATATATATATATGGAATATGTTTATATACATATATACATATTATATATATATATATATACATATGAATCCTATTATGAATACTGTTATTAAATATTAATCCAAAGAATTCGTAATCCATACGCGAATAATTTTTAAATCGCGCAAGTTTTATTTTTCAAAAAATTTGTTTTCTTAAAAAAAAACACAGTGTTTGGGGGAGGGCCGAAACCCTCCCCACTCAATGTCTTGAGGGCGCAACCTCCATGGCTGCGCACAACAGCCACCACGGCTGCTGGGTGCAGCCCTGGTAGGGCCGCACCCTTTCCCTAACTTTGGGAGCCGTGGCCGGGCTGCACCGAGGGTTTCAAACATTTTATTTATTAAAAATTTTCAAAACAAAATTCATATGGTTTATGATAAACGCAATTTTAATTTTAATGTTATACTTTATATTTATATATATATGTATGTATGTATATGAATATATATAGATATAATGTGGGTATACTTAAGTTTAATTGAAAATATATAAATTTATATATGTTATGATAGGAAAAATAATTTTGGATTTTTAAGATAAATTATATTTTCCTTAAATGATGTTATATAGCATATAAAAATTATGAATAGATAGTTTTTTTTTAATGAAATGAATTATGTAGGAAAAACAAAAAAAAAAAATTCATTATTAAACATGATTTGGAAATTGTGATAAATATAGTTTTGATTATCATAATTTATGAAAGATTATGATTATGAATTAGTTGATTGATTAATTTTATACTTCTCATAGTCCAAATTATTGTCTAAATGGATTTAGTATATTCAAATGATAGACGTGTATTTGCTTTAAATGGCTTCAATTTTGTATTGGGAAAATGGGGATTATTTTTATGTGTTATTAAGTCTTCCAGATGTAGTCTTTTTTTGGAAAATAAAATTTTACTATGGTTTCTTATGTTTGAACAAACTAGGGTAGTGCACTGAATTTTTTGTGAACGAAATTGAGACATTCATTGTGGTATTTATGGTATTATGTGTTGATCTTTTTGTGCACTTTGTCTATCCTAGTTAGGAAACTTAGTTTCCTTTGTTATGTTTAGGGGAGTGGCATTTTGTAAGGGCCGACACACAAAGTGGTGTCAGGGTAACTTACAAAGGGTTAGTAAGTCAGTGGTAATTAAATGACACAATAGTTAGAATTAAAACTCTTAACAAGATGTTTATGCCTCGCTTATGACTCTTGAGCTACTTCAGTCTTGAGTATAAGATGAGAAGGCCTGGAATGGAAAATCGGTGTCTTGTTTCTTCAAAAGATATTTGATTCCACAATAGTATGCAATAGGGGTCGGGTTTCCTAAGAGGTTACCAGGGTAACCCAAAGATTGGGGGCCAAGACCTAGGAAGAAACACTAGGGTAACCTTTGCAATGTTGTGATGACAGTCCACCTAAAGTAATAGTTAACCTTGTGTATGTAATACATTCGATTGTCTAAATCTAGAAGCAATGTAACCATTAGTTTGTTGTGTACTAGTGCCTAGGGTTAGTAGATTATATCTAGGTAACCATATTACTATCTCCTAGCACAGGGGGTGGACCTACGAGTACCACATGGTTGGGTGGAACGTGCACCTTACTCCGTTGGGTCCCCAATTTTGTGATCATGGTATAGAGAGCTTCATGGATGGAGAGCTCGCACTTGGAAACTTATATGTACTTTTTTCATTGTAATTTGTAAATCTTGTATTTGAAAACATCCCTCAATTGTATATGAGGTGAACAATGTAAATGTAATTGTAATTATTATTGAACTACCTCATCAGATGGATTAGTATTGTAAATTTTATCAAATGCAATGTATGAAACAAGTTTGTACTTTATTATATCTTGAATGAAAATTTGAATGTTATGGAATGTTTATCTTTATGTTATTAATTAATATGTGCAATGTGAAATACTAAAGTTGTCTATGGAAACTCAAAGTAGTGTAACGTCGCATAGCTTAATGAATGTATGCAACTAATTAACTTATTAATTAAACTTTAAAAAAAAATTCATTACACTTTTATACACAATTGCAACATTCCTTAGGTTATTATGACGGGGCATTACATATGAGTTTTTAGCACAAATTGAGTTTGAGAGAAGCTTTATTGGGATTTGGCATCCAAAATAATGTTGTTGCAGATTGTATGAAACATCTTATTTTTCTTAATATATGGACAAGTAGATGCTTATCAATTTTTGCTAAACATAATGTTCACCAAGAAAGAGAAATGCTAAAGTTTAACTCTGATATTTTTTTCCAAATTGTTGTGTTGTGTTCTCAATTGCAAGGGGTGCCCAAAGAAAAGCTGGAAATCAACAACCACTTAAATAAGATAAAGTATCAAATGCTTCAGTTCTATGAAAAAGACTCCTTATGTTCTATACACTTGCAATGTATGTTCAAATTTAGAATTTAATGTTACTGTTTAGTGAGAGCTATGTCAAGTTTTGTGAAGTGTTCTTTGCTCAATATGGGTTGTATTCTATGGAAAAAAGACTCCTTGGGTCCTATACAACTATGTATGTTCTAATTTATAATGTTGTACTGTTGTTCACTGAGGTTTATGCCAAGTTTGGTGAGGTGCTCTTCATCCATTATAAATAGTAAATTGTACTGTAGATAGTCTATGACTAATTTTAGGAACCCTCTAATTGCCTTTCCTTTTGCAATTTTTTTATTGCTGCTTGGTTTCAATTAAAATACAAATTAAAAAAAAAAAGACACATGAAAAACAAAATAAAAATTAACATTTTACCATGTGTAATAATTGTTTTTATCAAAATAAAAATTAACATTTTACCATGTGTAATAATTGTTTTTATCAAAGTGCATTGAAAACAACAATCCTAAGGGTGTCATTCAGTCTCATAATTTATAATTGACATTGTAGGTACTATAATTATATTTTTCGTACATGGTAGAATGGCTTTCCCCCTATATTTTTTTCTTCTTTTAAAGAAGCATAAATACAATAAGCCCAATGAACTTAAAAAAGGGAATATTCCAAGCAAGAATGTCTAGAGTAGTTAAGTAGAAGTTTTCTTCTTGAAGAGGATGCCTTTAATTTACAAACATACTTTATGGAAATTTTCTTAAAAATTGTACGCCATTGAAATGTACATGGGACAGACATGAGACCATGGACATTGCAGACAACATTGTGAAGCTAACATCAACCACCATTATTTCAGTTGACAAAATAGTGAGCAGATTACCTTGCATATCGTCAACATTGAATACTATAATTTCAATCGAAAAAATACCTATTTTCTCAAGTATAATGGATTGTTAGATAATGAGAACAGATAGTAGATGGTTCCATACATCTGGTAAACCAGGGAGGCACCAGTGACTGTGATCTACCTTTGAATAAG
Organism: Sequoia sempervirens; assembly: GCA_007258455.2. NCBI lineage: Eukaryota > Viridiplantae > Streptophyta > Pinopsida > Cupressales > Cupressaceae > Sequoia > Sequoia sempervirens. The sequence goes on from VDFB02081929.1 coordinate 38,674, forward strand.
CGGATTCAGTCCTATTCTCATCTCTTTTATTATACATAGATGTATGTGCATCTTTCCTGTGCATTGACATCCATGTTATATTTACTAATTTCACTCTACTTTTCATTTCTTGGATGACATTTCCCATTGTCAATACTCTCTTCATGTCTGGATCTACTCTTACTTGTTCCTCCTCCAGCTTGGCTATGGGCTTTGTCTCTTTGAAGCATCCTCCCCCTTCCCATTTCCCCCACATCTTCCCACTGCAGTAGAAAGTGCAAATCACATTTTAGTATATAATCACTGTTATAGAAACAGTTCAATGTCTAGATGAAACAGTTGAACATAATAAATACATAGTTCGAAATATTTTTAAATTTGATTGTGTGAATTTTAGTACATTGCATTTTATGATCCATCATAAAGATGAAGAAAGTAGATAATTCTCATGCTATCTACTCTCTTAATCAAAATGATAGATCATAGAATGTAATAAAAAATATTATAGATCATAGATCATAGAATGTAATAAAAAATATTGATACAATAAAATTTGACAGTCAAATTCAGAAACAGTTCTAACTATGGAAAATTCATGTTTTTTAATAAAAAATACATATTTTTCAAATGAAAAGGAGGTATAGAGAACAAGTCAACATTAGTTGAAGTGCACTAGGGAGTAGGTTTGAAAAAAAACTTGGTTGTACAAAGGATCAATGTTGGTATCCACCCATCTAGCCCATGTCTTCAGTGCTTTTTCAAAAGCTATGCTCTCCTCCATGTGGGGATAGAGGAACCCACTTTCCTCATAATAATCCTTCCTGTAAAGTTCCCATAATATTATTAGTTTGATGGTACGCCTTATGATCAGCCGAGCTTAACTCGCGAATACTTTTCAAATGGAAAGTAGAACAAATCTGAAACCTTCTTCCTATGTATAGTTGTGAACATTACATTACAACTACTATTTGATGTGATTAAATTTCATTACATCTTTAAAACTACGGTCTACAAAGGACTGTATGATTTTACAGGAGAGTCGAGCTTAAGTGGTTTTACCCTGCCAAAGGCAGCGGATTGTTATTTTTATGATCAGATTTAATGCATAGAATTTAATTCAAAATTAGACAATAAGAATACTACAGATAGCTTGGAAAAACCCTTCTCTTGAGGGAGAAAAATCCAGCAACAATATATCACTTATATATTGAAATGTAAAAATAAATGTCTTCTTTACAAAGGTCAATATGAAGGCCAATAAGAGGCACCACAAACTGATGCAAACACAGCAATAGAATGAAGTAATTCACTAAATGATAACAAGACACACTTCTATAGAAATCACTGCCTATTAGATGATTCCCACTTCTCCAAAAATGCCAATCTGAACAATTCGCACTTAGAATAACTTCACACTAGTTATCAATGAGATGAATGTGAATGAGTGAATGATCGAATGAGAACAAGGAATGGTAATATATACACAATGGATGGAAGGAAACACAACCTTTAAATATCATCATGTCAGACTCAAGCAAGAGGCATGTCTTTACAAACAATAAGTCGGCCTTCATAGAGAATCGCACCTCCAAGAATAAACATGCCTCATCTAAATATTAATTTATATTTAGCAAGTGATGTGGCCCAATCATGAAATTGTTCTTCACCAATTAAATAGCCAATAGGCTATAATTTAATTGCTTTGATATGAATTGGAAGATGCGACCGATGTTGTCCAATAAACATCAACACTCCCTCTTAGCTAGGGAGTATACTTTCAGCTACACAAGACATATCAGCTCATCGTGACATCTACCACAATGGCCACAACCATATGTGAAAAGAAGAATATCACCTCATCTTGATATCAGATATCACCTCAACATGATATCAACCATAATGGCTACAACCATGTATGGTATGTACAAGTGTTCATCACTTGTGTGATGTTGTCACCTCAACATGACTTTCACCATGGCTCTCCTAGAGGGTGAAAACACAAGTATAAGAAAATCATCATGGACTCTCTCAAGTGATGTTGTCATGGATTCACACACATGACATCCACCATGGCTCTCCTAGAGGGTGGAATCAAGGGATTACACTTCGAACTTATCTCACAGAGAAGAACTCATTAATCAAGGGATTTCACCTCGATCTTCTCTCACAGAGAAGAACTCATTACTCAAGAGATTTCACCTCAAAATTCTATCACAAAGAAGAACTCATTATAGGCTATCACTGATACTGAGACTCTTTCTTAGTTAAAGCTGGATTCTCCACCATACCAAGCTTATCTCGAAAGTACAAAAACTTTGTTCTAATGAGGGGCTTGGTGAGAATGTCTATTGTCTACTCATCAATGCTAATATACTTCAACTGTATAGCCTTCCTCAATACCATATCTTTAATATAGTGGTATTTGATCTCAACATGCTTGGTTCTATCATGGAACACAGGATTGATAGAAAGCTTCACACAACTTTGGTTATCACAATGAATGATAGTAGGCTCCATTGATTGTCCAAAAAATCCTGCAAGGAGTTTACAAAGCCACGTTGCTTCCTGAGCTGCCATACAAGTTGCCATATATTTTTCCTCTGTTGTACTCAATGCTACAGATGATTGCTTCCTACTGCACCAAGAAATTATAGCAAATCCTAAACTAAAGCAACATCTAGAGGTGCTCTTCTGATCTGTGACACACCTTGCCCAAACAGAATCAGTATAGCCATGCAATTCCAATTCAACATCTGAAGAATATCTCAACCCATATCCAACTATGCCACACAAGTATCTCATGATATGTTTAGCTGCAACAAGATGTATTTGTCTCAGTTCACACATGAAATGACTAAGTGCACTCACAGAATAACAGATATCTAGTCTGGTGTTAACTAGGTACATCAAGGACCCAATCAAATATCTATACATCGTAGGATCCACCAAGTATGAACTAGTTGTAGCCTCCTTCAACTTATGTAGGTTGGTCTCCATAGGTGTTGACATGGATCTACAATCCATCATACCAAACCTTTTAAGTATATCAATGGTGTACTTCCCTTGACTTAGAATCATCTCATATGATTTCTACCAGACTTCTAAGCCAAGGAAGTAATGCATAAGCCCAAGGTCCTTCATCTCAAACTCAAAGGCCAACTCTTTCTTACATTTGATGATTAAGTTCCCTTCTCTAGTAAGAATCAAATCATCAACATATAAAACCAAAATCAATGCTTCACCATCAATTACCTTAAAGTATAGATTAGAGTCAACATTATTCTTCAAGAAGCCCAAACTTGATAGGTAACAATCAATTCTTTCATACCATGCATGAGGAGCCTACTTAAGACCATACAAGGCCTTCTTCAGCCTACAAACATGAGACTCCTTCCCATATACCCCGAATCTATCAGGTTGTTCAATATAAACTTCTTCCTCAATCACACCATTCAGAAAATTTATCTTCACATCCATCTGATGAATCTTCCATCCTCTAGATGCAACAATGAAAATGATGGTTTTGACAAAAGTATAGCGAGCAACAAGAGAAAATGTTTCTTCATAATCAAATCCCTCTTTATATGTGAAAACCCTCGAGCCACGAATCTTGCCTTGTACTTTGCAATGCTCCCATCAATTGAATACTTGATCTTGAAGAGCCATTTCAAAGATACCATAGATTTTCCTTTGGGTCTAGGAACAATGTCCCAAACATCATTCTTGAGAATTGATTGGTACTCCTTTGACATAGCATCTCTCCAAA
>VDFB02081930.1:0-44033 GCA_007258455.2 Sequoia sempervirens
AAACAACTCTCAAATGCACCAAACATAATGAAAATTCCTCAAACCTCTTTCAATTGGAAGCTAACTCAATTATTTATTCAATTCAATCAATTTTATAACCTAAAAGTACTGTACAAACTAGTACCACGCTTAAGAACAACAAGAAAATCTTAAATTTGTAGAAAATAGGGGGTTTTATTCAAAATTTCTTCATAATACAATTGATATCTACTTTCCTCACCTTCACAAGGATATTTTAAAGATGTTACATCAGTTATCATAACTTCCCCTTGAGTTTCCAATGATCAAACCTTCTTTTTTTTCAAAAGTGACTCTTCAACTTCTTACATTATTTGCATTTTTTGCAACAAATGACAAATTTTGACAATATGACTTCATAGATCTCCTAAGAACCAAACATGACCTTTTTACAATCACAACATGATTAAGACTCAAATTTTACAAGATGGCCTCATCGAGGCATAAAATTCACACGGTGCCCTACACCATACTTCAGGGAAAAATTTTGCCTCAAGTCCTCTTGAGGACAGTGTTACACAATTGATTCAAGCTTTTCAATGTCATTATTCAACCTCCAACTAGTCTTTGCACTCACCAACAACTGAAAACTTGCATTTTCCCTTTGTATTTAACCAGTTCTTCATGATTAAATGTTGTCTTTCATTTAATGACCTATTCTTCCTCTAAAAATGGTGTTGAACCTACCTTGTTACCTATCATTCAACCTTCTCCTACCATTCTGGCAACATGGTTCTCAATCTATTATTTCATTTCCAAAATCAATTCATCCTTGACCTTCAAAGAATAAAAATTGTACACGAACTCAATTTCATTCCCTCCAAAATAAGATTATGTTTCATAATTGTTGTTTCAACATCTCCATGGTTTGAAATGGTTGCATTCTTCATGTGCTTTTCCTCAGACATATACCCATCTCCCTCACTGCTTCATCACAACCTCTCACAACATACCATCCATCTATCCAACAAGAGATCCTAGAATATGCTCCCTCTACCACTCTCTCTCTCATTGGGGGACCTCTCTACACCTTCTCCCTAGCTTCATCTATGTTGGACAATAGTGATCACAAACCTCTTCCATATTTGTAGCCAACTCACCTTCTCACAACTCTTTCTCTCTTGCAGCTTTAAGATGGATCACAAGCACCTACAACCAACACATTTCATAATCCACCAGATCAACCATATCTAATACCAAATTGATGCAGAGCATGGTGGGCTTCAAAGGTTTTCAAAGATCTTGACCGCTCAACCAAATAATCACAAATTCTTCTTCAATGAAACATGGTTTTCAAGGCTACAAATACACCAAAATGTGATTTCAAGGTATCAAATTTTTAGTGAACCTCTAATACACTTTATACATCATAATATTGAATAAATTAAACCAACCAAACTCCCTAAGAACACTAGTTCCTTCATTATTCCATCATTCATACTCAAGAGACCAAATTACTTGTAGGAATCCAAATGGAAAAAATGGGTGTAATTTTCCAACTATTTTGAATCTCCCAAAACTAAACCTGGTTTCAAATACCCTTTATTGATTACTTCAACATATAAAAAACTAAGATAGGGTTGTTTTGAAAATTAACCTCATAAAAATGACTATCCTGTTGTCCTGGGGGCCTAATTTGGCTCATATGCAAGAGGGTTTATTGGTTATCTACATATTTGACATCCAAAATCCTCACCAAGGGCCAAAAAAAACCAAATTTGGTTTTTACATACTTAATAAACCATTTCCCACTCCATTCCAAAGTCTTTTCTTCAAACTCCAACTTCTAGCCATGCATTCATGCTAAGAAATGATGAAAAATCACTAGGGAAGCAACAAAACTTATGTAATTTTCCTTCCCCTATATCTACAAACATATCCAAATTAAAAAATATCCTAAACTAACCCATTCCACCAATTTACAGAGGTTCCCATCTATGGAATGGGATTGTATTCCAATTTTAGACTCTCAAACCCTTAAAAATTAGGGTTCCCAAGTAGTTTTAGAAAAACAACTCTCAAATGCACCAAACATAATGAAAATTCCTCAAACATATTTCAATTGGAAGCTAACTTGATGCTTTATTCAATTGAATCCATTTTATAGCCTAAAAGTACTGTACGGACTAGTACCACACCTCAGAATAGCAAGAAAACCTTAAATTTACAGAAAACGGGGGGTTTTATTCAAAATTTCTTCACAATACAATTGGTATCTACCTTCCTCACCTTCACAAGGCTCTTTTAAAGAGGTTAAATCAGTTATCATAACTTCTCCTTGATTTTCCAACAATCAAACCTTCCTTTTTTTCAAAAGTGACTCTTCAACTTCTTACATTGTTTGCATTTTTTGCAACAAATGACAACTTTTGACAATATGACTTCATAGATCTCCTAGAAACCTAGTAATGACTCAAATGCATTTAAAATGGTCCAAACATGACCTTTTTACAATCACGACATGATTAAGACTCAAATTTTACAAGATGGCCTCATGGAGGCATAAAATTCACATGGCACCCTGCACCAAAGAAGATGAAGAAAGTTTGAATATACAAGTTGTTCATTGTTGCATTCAAATCCCTACATATTTTCAACTCATGTAAACTCACATATATATTTATCTGACAATGTTCTAACAATTGTGTAACCAAAAATTAGAAGCTCAAATATGTCATTAGAGAACCTTGAAAACAAAGCAAAAGTATCATAAAAAGACCCATTCTCCCTAGGGTGATCCATTCCTACTACAACACTCGGGTCCAACTTCTAATGACAGGTACACATTCCTCTTCACTTCCCAAATTTTCTTGCAAGTTTCTACTTCAATCTATTAATCATCTTTTTATTGCATTTTTCATATTAAGGCATATAGTTCAACAATTTCCAAATCATTCTAAGGCTCAATAGGATGGAGATTCAGGTTTGATTGAATTACCTTCCTGGTTGAAAGTTAGTATATTCACCATTTTAGTCTCCATCTTAATAAAACAATAAAAAATTACATGAAACATTTAACATTAAACCCTAAGTTTACATGCTAGACCTACGGTTCTTTATTTTCTTTATTTCATTTTAGTGAATATGACATCTTGACATCATAAACTTTCTAAAATTGTAAGTCTTTCAAACCCTAGATCTAGGTTTTACATTGAATTACTTTTCATTTCTCATTTATGGTTTCATTTTTTCATCATAAAAGAATTAAAAAATTCAAATAATTTGCATCAAATATTACATCATAGGTTACATTAGGGTTTATCTCAATCATTTAGATTATATCTACATTCAAAATTGTCCTTTATTGTTGTATACTTGCATTTGAATCGTGTTGTCTTAAATTGAAGAAATTATGAAAAAATAGTCACTATCAATCCTATTTGCAGATAGAAACAACAAACTTAAATAGTAACATAAACTTTCAACTTTTAAATTTCTAGAACCCTTATCAAGGACTCAGACACCCTTGGGCACCTATGTCCTTGTACCCTAGCATTGGCTAACATTTTCACAATTTTCTATTTATGTTTTCTCATTATGTTAGTGTTTTCATATTTATTAATTGGAATTCATAATTACACGCATTTAGGAATCTTTCATATAGTTCAAAAATTGAAAAAAATTACATTTTTTTATTTTAAAATTACATCAAAATCATCATTTTTAGGTTGTGGCATCTTAGAATCAGTCATTTATTGCATTTCAAATCTAAAAAATTGCATCCAAACTTGTTTAAACATCTTCCACATTGTTGCACACTTGCATTTTGTATCACATTGGCATAAATTGATCAAATTCTAGAAAAATATTCACTGGTAAACATGTTTGCAAGAAAACCTAGAATCCTTCAGTAGTTCTTTACATAGTCAAACTTTGAAGTTTCAAACTCCCTATCCAAGACAGATGCCCTAGGACACCTATGTCTCTGTAGTTTAGGTTTGTGTCTTCCTACTAATCTCTATTTTTAAATTCTAAATCGGTATTATTGTATGTGCAAGAAGGGTGTCATCTTACTTAATTTGTAGAAAATTTGGGAGAAATTGTTGCATTTCAGTAGGAAAATTGTTTGCATCATGTTCTCATTGTAAAAATAGTTTGTTGTCATAATTCATAATCTATAGTCAAATCTTGTTAAGCATTTCAAATTTTTTTCTTACAAGCATGTGAGAATGATTTCATCTCTCCCTTTTTTGTTATTTTTCATTGACCCTCTCCCACTATCTCTCCTATGTGTGAGGTTAGCTTGGTTCAAGAGAACGCAATCATTGGCAATCATGACAATCATGTTTTTTCTTCTCCCAATATCTCTTAGGTAGGTGTGAAGAAGGTTTCTTGGTGTCAAAAGATACAATCATTGAGAATCGTGAGAATCTTGTTTGTTTCTCAACCCCTACCTCTCCTACTTGGGAATATACTATTGGACAATAGGATGAAATGATTGATACATTTATGGATTTTATATCTATAAAGATGCTAAAGTAACATTAGATTCCCCCTCGATAGAATGTCATCAACAAGAAGTCAAATTTGTTGAGTTTATGAACACGCAATTGGCTATTAGATCTCCTTTGATTAATGGACCTCCTAAAACTCCTTTTGAACCTCCTAAGATTCCTCTAATTATTGGACCTCCTAAGTCACCTCTCATTATAGGACCTCCTAAATCTCATGGCCATATCCTAAACTTTGTAAAGCAACTTACTAGTAACCATGTGTTGTAGTAACCAAGTTACCATACTGTAGAGCACACATATACCACTAGAAAAATAAGAAACCAAAAAACAACATCCATTCCATTGCCTCAACTATATCTCTCACCCGCACCTAATATCCAACAACGTAGTGGTAAAGAATATGATCTTGTTGACAAAATTTGTAACACTCCTGCTAATATATCCTTGTGGGATTTAATTCAAACATAACCTACTTATCATGGCATACTTAAAAATGCTTTGCAAAAAGTTTTGATCTCTCCTAGTGTACAACCAAATGATTTGGTCAATTTGATTGAGATTATGAGTTCACCTAACCTAGACATTGTCTTTCATAAAGATGAATAACCTCCTTTAGAAACAAAAAAAAATGATGCCTTGATGATAATGGCTATTATTAATAGGGTTAAGGTTAAACATACCCTTATTGACAATGGTTTATGGATTAATGTTTTTAGTTTAAATATTTTGGATAAAGTTGGAGAAAACAAAAATTTAATTCAACCCATTGATTTGTCAATCAAAATTTTTGATAACGTAGAAAGCAAGCCACTTGGTGTGATAACATTATAGGGTGAAAGTTGGAAAGGTTATGTTGCAAACTCCCATCCATGTCATGCCCCATGACCTTTCATATAATCTTCTCTTGGGTAGGCCATGGATCCATGAGCTGAATGGAGTTCCTTCAAGTCGGTGGGGTTTGCAGACCCCACTGCCCACAGGCCTCCTATATCCTCCCACAAATATAATCTACCGATGACTAATTCTTAATTAATTATTATATTAATCAGTCCTTCTGCTAACCCCCTCTAATTATAGTTGCTAGCAACTTGGCTATCCTCCTACCCAAGGAAAATAAGGTTGTACCAACCCCACCAGCCCTTTGAGACCATCTGATAAAAAATCTAAAAATTATTTACAAACTAAAACAGGAGTGAAGGATCCTCTTCACACATTGGCACCAGCTAGAAAAGTGGAACCTTTACAAGTTGAGGATAAAGATAAGTTTCTTCCATTGGTGAAAAATTTGTTGAAGGATGGTTAGGGATCATTATATTTCACAGCTACGTTCAGTGGAGAATATAAAACCACACAATCAAAATCAGGAAAAGAGAAGGAAGTTGCAATAATATCAACACAATCATCAAAACCATTTGAGTCTACAAATTTTATCAAAGAAGAGGAAAACACAAATTATTATACACCTACATATGATGAGAATGATCATGAAAAACCACCTTCTTTAAAAGAAATGAAAGTCATTTATGGAAGAGGTTATCAACTTTTGAAGAAATTTGGGTATAATGGAAAAGAATGTGGTGTAAAAGTTCAAGGTATTTGTGTCCCCATGCAACCTAACATGCAAAAAAAAAGAGGTCCTAGCTAGTGTCCTTCCAAAATAACAAAAACATCAAAAAGGCCTTTCACTTAATCAATAACATTAGTTTTGTCTCCTTTCCATGTGATAGGCTTTATGCAATCATCTTTCATTTTGAAAGGAGAAACATATCAGATCATCCATTTTGGGCTGACCTTTGTCCTCACACTTGATGGAAATGGGTTAGGCAGTCCTGTCCTAGGTGCATTCCTTCTAGCAGGGAATCTCATTTTATCTCCTTAAAACATTAGTGTAGCAAGTAGACTAACATTTTAATGGAGGGCATATTATAGTCCCCCTCATTGTTTTCATAAGAATGGTCCCTTCTTAGTGATGATAGTATACATCTCCTAGGAAGTGTAACCTTCTCAATCAAAGTGTGGCCTTCTTGATCTATGTTAGTGTCTCCTTTGTGGTTATATTATCCTTGATATCCCTCAAGAGTGTGACCTTTCTTGGCATATCACCTTGGCAGTAATGCTAGGGCTAGTATTCCCTAATGTGTGAATTCCTTTTTCCATGACTTGTCCTCTCCTAGTGGTGATGTCATGTGTGATATTTCCTAAGGTATGACCTTTCATATATTAAGCAAAGCCCCTTTGTGGTGGTGTTGTTATAACACCCCTTAAGTGTTTTTCCTTATCCTATTGTTGTTTATGCACAGGTGAGTTTTGTTCATCCCCTAAAACATTAAACTTTATGCACCCCCTAAGGTGAGTTTGGAATTTTTGTTCCACTTTGTTCATGCATGTTGAACTTAGTGTGGCATTGACATGGAATTTCGACCATTTTGTAGTACCTTATCATAGTCATTAGGGAGTAGAACTCTTTATATATGATTGATATGAGTGTACACCTAGTGAAAAATGATCCTCACTAGACATAGTGTGTTTCTCATTTTTCTACCTTGTCTTGGGGGCTCACCTAGTGAAAAGAGGTCCTCACTAGCTCATGTGTGCCTTCTAGTTTATGATTCACCTTGAAAATATCAAAAAATTTGAAGGTGTGAGTCATGAACTCCTTTAACATGACCACCTAGCATAATACAACTTGCTTTCCAGTGGAACCATGTGTTTCATGAGTGATGTGGCATAACACAACTTTCTAGTTCTCATGGGAGCTAACAATTAATCGATGGATGATGTTTGTTATTTGAGACGATTTAAGGCTGAGGTCTCTTTGCCTTATTGACTCAAATCTTTTAGTACTAACCTTGTATTTTTTTGCATGTCTTCTATGTGTCTTGACCATGTTTATATCATGTTTACATCATGTTTTTTTATATTTTTTTATCCTTGTGTTCTATCAAGTCATGTTTTCATCGTGTATGCTTTGTTTTTTTTTGACATATATGTTTGTGTATGTTGTCTTACTGCATATCATACATATGTACATTCATTTGTGCTTATGTTGATTTTCCATGGGATCTCAAATCTTGGAGGCTTGAGTGCTCTCCCCTAGATCCTTAGTCATCCTATTTTTTCAACATGTGTATAATTGGACCCCTCTTGGAATATATTATCTACTTTAGTGTGAGTCTAAGCATAAGTTCATACTCTCACTAAAGTGACATAAAAGAAAATGGTTTTTCATACGCCAATGGATTTTGCTGGACCTAAATGCTACTTAATTGATTTATATCAATAGAAGGGGCTAAATTTAAAATCATCAATTGTGTCATTTGTGAATGGTATTTTCCTTGTGTTTATTGATCTACAGAAATCTGTAATGATTTAATTGAATGTGTCTTTCATTAATTCTAGTAAAACAAATTGCAAGTATGCTTATTAAATTTACACTGTGAATGGATATAATTGCATAAACGATTATGAATTGTTTCATTCTTTAGTTTTGACTTTAAGGAAATCATGTTACAGGATTGCATGTCTAAATATTGGAACTATATGTATTCACATTTTTTGTTGTAAAACCTATGATGTATCTTTTTTTGTTTCTTAAAAAAAAATCTTTTGTTGGAGCATTTAAAATATCAATTTATTGCTTTAAACTAGCAAATGTCCCTTGAATATTATATTCATGTTGACCACTGAGTGATGCAATATAGTTGTGAACCAACTACCGAGACCTTGGAAGATAGTGATTTTATTTTTAGTTATCTTTTTCAGGAGAAGTAGGGTAGAGATATTCTACTTAATGTTTGTTGTGTCAATTTGACCATCAACAAGACCAACATATATGGGACATGCATTACAAAACCTCTAATTATGTTATACTTGAGGAATGTTTTATTTAGGTAGTTATGAAGATCAAGGATTTCAGGATGATAGTTTTTTGATGAAGTGAAGATGTTTTTAAGGTCCAAAGGTTTTGATCTAATAAAGGGAATTGACCATAATTGGGTTGATTGATTTTTGAATTCAACTACTACTATAATCAAATATGGTACCCCAAAAAAACCATGTGTTCTTCCCATAAGTGTTCCTAATAGGTTTTATTTCCTTGAGATTATGTGACAATAATATGGGTCTGATAAATATCATTTGAGGGAATAGAAGAATGATTCCTTTCTACCATACTCCTTATTTTTCTCTTATTTCAAAATGACATCAAAACAAGGATTAGAATTTCTACATCCTCTATTGCAAGCACAAAGAATGAAAGTGGTTTTTCATATATATTATGATCCAAAATATTTCATTGATCAAGTGAGGATCAGAAACAAGAGGTCGAATTTCTACCATAAGTTTGATAAGGTGGAAGATGTGATTATGAATTGCAACACATATAAAGATATAAAGGTGAGATAAGAGAATTTGCGTGAAATCATAAAGGAGAGTAGAAAAGAAAGCATCTAAAAGCTAGCTACCATGGAGCATTTAGGGAGATGCATGATCCTATTATTAGGATACAAACCATGCTAATAAATTTTACTACAATAGCTCTTGGAAGCTCTTTTCGAATTCAAAGTCAAATCACATAAGGGGTACCACAAGAAGAAGATGTAGAGAAACGTATACCCTAAATGGATGTGCTAGAAGCATCAATTACTCCTCAAGTGGCTCCTTAATAGAAACCACGTGGTTTTCAACCCTTTGTTGATTATTTAATTGACTATGTAGAGACAAACAGAGTGGGAGAAAACACACCAAACATTGAGGAGGTGAATCAATCTTTTTCCTCTACACCCAAGGTTCACATTGAAGAGGCCCCAAAAAGTAGAAAAATGATTGATCTTAGAATCAAGGAAGATGTAGTAAATGATATCAAAACCCAGCTTGCATGGAGTTTATGTTTGATGAATGATTTGTTAAATCTAAAGAATATAAGGATTTTTTGATGAAGAATCAAATGGAAAAATTCTTTAGGGAAATTAGTATTATGAAAAAGAAACAATTCCATCTAAGGATGAAGAGGAGATAACCATAAAGGATATTGCAAATTTTGATTCTTACATAAACAAAATAACTCTTAAGGAGGAAAGAAAAATAGTCTAGGACAATGGGTTTTTGTTGTTACCAATCTGGGACATTGCTTCTACCATTTCTCTGGATACAATAAGAAGATAAGATAAAAATAAAGATTTGATAAAATCAAAAAGAGAGAACATGACCTATTCTTTTGGATCAAGTTTCAATGTAACATGAAATGCTAGCAATATGAGTGGTATCTCTAGAAGCTCAGAAGCCTCAAGTTGCTAGTGATGTTAGTGATCTCACTAGAATCTCTATTGTTAGGAGACTTGATGACACCATTACCCCCCAAGAAACATCCCTTGTGGTCAGTACAACCATGCTTGGTGAAGTTGGTCAGTACAACCATGCTTGGTGAAGTTACAACGAAGAAGTTGCAAGCTAGTTACAATAAATTGGAAAAAGAACACACTAAATTTTTGTAGGAGTACAAGAAGGTAAAAGCACAAATTTTCGGCACACTTTAATAAAGGAAATCACTAGCACTAATCCAAACTTTTATCTTGAATTGCTAAAAAGTGGCATATATGTTTTGAATTTTGAAATGATGTAGACTAATAAAATGTGCATTTTTTACACTATTTTTAAAAAAAATAAAGAAATCATTTGAATATATTTTTTGTATAAAATTGGCACTATTATTTAGTTGCTAATAAAATGTTAAAAAATGAAGCTAAATGGGATGTCACTCTTTATATAGTAATTTTTTTCTCTTCAACTATTTTTGTGTATTTATAACTTGAGACTATAGCACATGAATTTATTTTTCCCAATTTCAATAAATATTTTGTTCTAAATAAGTATTAAAATGTGTTTGTATGTAAAACATAAATATTTCCATGGGATTTCACCTTTTGTGTTAACCATTTATCCAAGATAGAAAAGAATATACCATCTTGACATAGAATTTTTTATCTAGTGCATCATATTTTTTTTATTTTTTAATAAATTTAAGTAGTTTTTCTTGACAAGATAGTCAACCTGATATTTTGATGGTGATAACCTACTTTTAGTAAAAATAAAAAATTAAATATTAATTATAATTAAACTATTTAAAAATATATATTTATGAATACTAGAGTTATAGATCTAGAAAAGGTTATTTTAATATATTTTTTAAAATATTATTCACATGACTAGGAGTTGTTGAAACATAAAAAAAAATTAATAATTTTTTGGGTAAATAAACCTCAAAGTAATTCTATATATGCATTTAGAAAAAAAAAAACTAGTTGGAAAATTTGTGGCCATATCTAACATAGCTAGAAGGAATTTGGCTAGGTTTTATGTTTGATCAAAATTAGTTTTTAGTTAGAAATCCTTAAATTCACTTATACTGATAAATTGGCCAAAATTGTGACATAAATTTGTACTTTTACCCAACAATTTTTTTATCATAAATGGCTCCTCCATAAAGTAGTATTACCCTTCCCACTACACCCCAATCAATATTAGGTGACACATCAAGCCAAGACAAGGAAAAATTATCCTCAAGGATATAAGAGTTGAAGGAGTGGTTGGTTGAGAGAAAAAAAGGAATAAGAATTAGTTGAGGAAAGGGGAAAGAGGAAGCTAATTATTTTGGTGGATGGCTTGCTAGAGCAAAAATTTATTGTATATTGCATAGATTAGATGATACTTGGGAAAAGTACAATAATCTAAGGAATGCATGCATCAACTATATGAAGGAAGAGGTTAGTTTTAAGAAAATTTTGAGTGTATGGATTTGATGAAGAAGGGAGTCCTACAAATCTCAACACACTTGAAAACTCTAAGAAATAATTCTATAAAATGAATTAAACAAAGCAAAAACCAACAACAAGAAAGATTGGTTATATTGCATATGGTCTCCAACAACTCATGGATTTATGTGCAAAAGGAATATATAATATGTGAAACCTTTTGGATTCAAGGAATACATAAAAAAATAGATTCAAATATCTGATACAAGATACAAAATTTATTTATTGAAAAGAATTCTTCAATCCCATATCTTTCTACACTTCCATTCTTCTCCTGCCTGCAACCTTCTTCTAGAAAATTAATTCTACATTGAACTAGATCTCTCCCAAAGTTATTTACTACTAATTGAAACCTCCAACCTACAACAAAAAAGTCTAAAACCTCTTCCTAGGAAGAGCTACCCTGGCCCCCCACCCCAACCTCTCCTACTCCAAAATTCTGGAAAATGAAGTAAAAAATGAATTGTCAAAATCACCTCCCTGCAACCACTATCTCCACCAAGCTTGTAACTCCTCCTCCATGCCCAAACTGGGAGAAATCAATTAAAATTCACAAAAATAAAAAATTTAACTCTCCAATGCATGTGCAATCCCTCCCATAAAGAATGGCCTTCACTAGCTGACACATTGATTCTCTCCCTTCACAAATAGGAGCCTGTTTTCAAAACTTCTCTACCAACACAACTTGGGCACCCAACTCCTACATGTAGCTGGTCAATAAAATTAATTGACCTGAAATTTTATAACTCCCAAGAAATCCCATGCCCCCAAATTGAT
The DNA here is from genome assembly GCA_007258455.2 of Sequoia sempervirens. Taxonomy (NCBI): domain Eukaryota; kingdom Viridiplantae; phylum Streptophyta; class Pinopsida; order Cupressales; family Cupressaceae; genus Sequoia; species Sequoia sempervirens. Next base: position 12,059 of record VDFB02081930.1, read on the forward strand.
TTTTTTCCATTTAAACATTTAAAATTGCATTTTTTAGCACATTTTCCTATTATAAATTGCAACCAAAATGTTTCCAATTAATTAACTCCAATTTTTAGACAATAAAAATCAAATAAATACTCCAAAAATTATTCAAAATATTTCACATCAAAATTTTAATACTTTTGGTGATGCAAGATTGCTCTTACACCCTAGATGCTCCTGCATCAGACACGCGGGGTAGGAAAAAATTTATGAATATGGATTCACAAAATAGAGTTGAGTGGTAGTACCGCCCTTTTATATTGTAAATAATATTTAGAAAAATCCATAATTGAAATTGGTACCTCTAATAATTTCTTCTTTCTCCTCTTCCAGCATCTAACTGGAACATTCACCATCCTCCAACAACCCTACATTACATTCTTCTCTCCTCTTGTGGACTTGTATCTACCATGTACCATCCTCATCCTAATTCCATACGCTCTGCTCTATGCTCTCATGGGATTTGACCCACCTCTAAACAACCACCTCCACCAAATTTCACCTGCAACATCCTCTACAACTTTTACATGTAAATATGTATTATCCAAACAACAATAAAAATCCACTACATCCTTATACAAATCTACAATTAGTACTCCATGGAATTAAAATTTTCAATATGCATGCTCTCTTCCTGCTTGACATTCTCCTTTACTCTCACCAAAGAAGGAATAGAATCATCACAACTAAATTCAAAATTAAAATTTACCTCATTCTTGTTCACTATCCCAACATATTTTTTCCTTATTCTTTGCTGAAATATCCATCTTCTCACTTCCAACATCAAGTTTTTCAAACTCCTCTATGTGTCTTTCCATCAATAATCCTTCCAAAAACTTATTTATTCTTTTCATCTCTTCTTTCAACAAGAAATCATCTTCATCTTCGTAAAATTTTGGACCAATGTTGTTCACAATTTCAAATTGCAAACTTTATTCATCTTATGAATTTAATTTATTGCATCCACTTGCTACTATTGCAACATCATTTTTATTTTCAATTGTTGCACCTTCTTTTTTCCTCTCAACCTTAGTTTCACTTTTCTCTACATCCTCCCTCTCTTTCTCTATACCTTCCTCAAAGCATACTTTTGTAAGATTTTCCCCTTCCTGTTCACCTATGTACACAACTATGACAAAAAAAATTCCTTTCTTCTTTGGAATTTTTTCAAACACTTTCCACACACTATCAATCTTCAACCTCTTAGGTATAGACTACCTCACACCTGATGATCTATCTAGACACACTCTAATCCTCTAACTTCATTCTCCACTTGCAGGTCCTAGTGCAAACTACGTCACATTGATGCTTCTTCCTACACACTTAGGAACTCCCATTCTGATACCACTAATGAAGAAGGGACTCTTGCAACTCTCAACACACTTCAAAACTCCAAGAAACAATTGTAGAGAATGAATTAAACTAAGCCAAAATTAGCAACAAAAAATATTGCTTATATTACATATGGTCTCCTGTAACTCATGGATTTATGTGCAAAATGAATATAATATTTGAAACTTTTTGGATTAAAGGAAAACATAAAAAAATATGATTCAAATATCTAATACAAGATACAAAAATAATTTACTGGAAATACTTATTTAATCCCATATCTTTCTGCACTTTCATTCTTCTCTTTCCTGCAATCTTCTTCTAGAAAACTAATTCCACATTGAACCAGACCTCTCCCAAAGTTATTTGTTGCTAATTGACACCTGCAACCTGCAACAAAAAATTTTGAAACCTCTTCCTAGGAAGATCCACGCCCCCCAACCTCTCCTACACCAAATTTCTAGAAAATGAAGTAAAAAATGAATTGTCAAAATCACCTCCCTGCAACCACTAACTCCACCAAGCTTGTAACTCCTCCTCCATGCCCAACTTGGGAGAAATCAATTAAAACTCATAAAATAAAAAATGTGTAACTCTCCAATGCTTGTGCAATCACTCCTAGGAAGAATGACCTAAACTAGCCGACACATTAATTCTCTCCCTTCACAAATTGGAGCCCGTTTTTAAAAATTCTTGGCTAACACAATTTGGATGCCCAAATCCTCCTCGTAGTTGGTCAAGAAAATTAAATGACCTGAAATTTCATAATCCCCAAGAAATCCCATGCCCCCAAGTTGATTTTTTCCATTTAAACATTTAAAATTGCATTTTTCAACATATTTTCCTATTACAAATTGCAACCAAAATCTGTCTAACTAATTTTAACTCTAATTTTTGGACAAGGAAAATCAACTAAATACTCAAAACATTATTCAAAATATTTCACATCAAAATTTAAATATTTTTTATGATGCAAGATTGCTCTTACAGTGTGAATTCTCCTACATCAAGATTCCAAGAACAACAATAATGACAAATATGCACAAATTGACAAGGTTCGATTCCAATGCTTTTAAAGAATTAGCAAGTACATGTGATGTGTTAGAATTACTTGGAGATATTTCAACTTATAAATTAAAAATGGAATTTTCATTAAATGGTATGTTGAAATTATTTGAGGCATTAAAGGATAAACTAATGCCCAAAATTTTGGATATGAATGGAATCATCAAACCTTTTGATCAATGGAAAGTGGAGTTCAACACAATTTTTCCATCAATATGTTCCTTCATTTGTTCTATTAGTGAGATAGATCCAAATTTATTAAATAGCAACATGAATGATATAATAATATTGAAATTAAGCTCGAACAATTTTAATAAAGAAGCCAAAGAAGTTTTGGATGAAAGGTGTAATTCCCTTATCAATAAAATTTCTAAGGTTATTTAGTTAAATTGGCCATCAAAGGAGAATTATGCTTCATGGGTAGAGAAGTAGTTGCAAACATTTCAAGCTTCTAATTTTATCTTCATTAGTTGTTTAAGGCAATATTGTTCCTTCAATGGCTTCAAAATATTATTTTTTTTCCCTAAGGAAAGGAAAATGCATCTCTTATGTTATCGGGTTGGTGTAACCATCTTGTTGCAACAAAACTTTAAGTGTCACATGTAATATTGAAGTGTTGCTTATGCTACTAAATCCTACATTTTTATCCTTTTCTATAAATGTGGAGCTTATATCTGTTGAAGGGTTCATTAATTATATATTTTATAAAGTCTTTTATCTTGTAAGAAATGGTTAGGATTTCTACTTGTCAAAGCCTGTAATAATTTTCTTTGTAGCAATGATTTATTTTTTATCAAATTATATATGAATACATTCTTACAAAATGTCATTGTCTCCAACTATGTAAGACAACATTATTCATAAATAAAACAATCAAATATTATTAGATCCATGAATATAATTTTGTGTACTATGTATTTTTTGATTGCATCTACTCAAATAATAGAATAATTTATTTCATTAAATGGGTATGTGTAGGATCATCATGGAAAAAATAGTCCCTTAAGTGGCAAAAAATTCAGAAAAATCAGAGTTAGACAACTTGACGTAAAAATTTGAATAAGTTATTTATATTATTTCAAACATATGTAAAGAATAGAATCTATAGAAAATTGAATGTAGTTTCTAAACTTCTAGGTTTTTTTTTTAAATCTATTTGGTGAAAATTTGAAATTTCAATGCATGCACTTAAATTTCAGGGAAAAAATAAGAAGTAGGTGTATGTCGACAGCCCTAACCACAATAAAATGATAATATTTTTCTATAATATTTTATATATAAGTAGAGGACTCATGTCCCGATGTGATGCATATTTTTGTAATTTGTTTCCAAATAAATAATTAATTATGAATTTTTATTACAACTTTTAAAAAATATAAAAACTCATATGTTTGACCACCTTAACTTAGTCAAAACTTCATGAAATTTAATTCTTTTTTTAATCCTATAGTATGCAAAGTATAGAATGTGATGCATGTTTTGGATTCAAAAATGATACCATTGCAAGCTATAGATGTTTTTCAATCATCCTATCAATCGGGACTTTAGTAAGTAATTCAAATAGAAAATGAATAATAATTATTTATTAAATTCAAAGTAAAACATAATTTATATTAGTGGAAAGCTAAGAATATCCTTTAAAAACCCTTTTTGTTTCATTAGTTTTGGGTAAAAAAAAAATTGTCAGCCACATACCCTACACATACCCATCATATCGCCACTTTTTGGCCCATCATGATCCTGCACATTAAAAAATTACATAATATATTATGTTTATGAATGGATTAATAAGTAGGATCATGTTTTAATCCATTAGTTGGTCAAGTTATTAAAATATAAATAACATTTTATTGGCTAAAAATCTATATTGAATTGTTGTAAAGAGATGATTATGTGATTCTAGGACTCTATAACCCTAGATAGGCACCAATCAAGTTAGGTTTTTATTTTTAGCTACTAGGACATCATACAAATTTTAAGGTTCTAAATATATTCATAATTTATTTATATGCATTACAAATTTCTCCTACATAATCTTAAAAGCTTCAAGGATAATGCTTTTCAAATCTTTAATCATAATAATACGATATGTATTTGCTTATCCAATATCCATTAGAATATATTCCACCATTTTTTGATATTGTTTTATATCATCTCTATAATGGAATATATTATAAAATGATATCATAATGGAAAGCCAACTAGGTTTTGCAAATCTTGAAGTGTAGAGGGAATTGATTTTCCTCTTTGTTGGCTAACTACTTGAGACTCTTAATCATTAAACGTGACAAGATTTTAGATATTTTTTACTAAATTAGTTGGAAACACCAACAAATTTGTGACTTTGTTAGGGAAAAGAGCTAAATAGAGTTGATTAATTAGAACCTATAAATTGTGAAGTTGTAATAAACAAAAGAAGTTTGTGTTAAGGTTTGAAACTACCATTTTGTCAAATATTTTTAGTTTTTGAAACCCTAAGTGATATTTGAAGCCCATTTCCCTAAAAGGGTAGTGAATCTAAAATTCCAATCTAGTTTAATACACGTATCTAATAACACATTTTTAAAATGGACATAATCTTGAAGTGTTAGGAAATGCATGCATAATACCCAAAATGTTTAATCCATTTCCTAGATAACCCAATGAGAGAAAATCATGCATACAAGCTTACATAATAACCATAATGCAAAGATCAAATAGAAAATCCACAAGATAACACAAGATAGACATACCCTAGGAAAAATCTCAAAAGGAAAAAATGATCCTCCAAAACCATCCATACTACATCTATTATTCATCAATAAAACAACACATGCACTTGCAGAGTTACAATGAATACTTATAGAACATCAATCCTCTCCTATGCATCCTCCATGTGTCTAAGAATGAACCCACACATCACATTGCATGATTCACATATGCATACTCATAAAAAAACTCAATACTCCCACTCACCTAGCCAACCTTGACTACTAAACATGTGCTTAATTTTATAAACATAAGCTCACACAAATACAACCAAGTGACAAGATAAAACCATGTCCTCAAAACCATGAGAACATAAAATCATTGACCCCTCATTTAATATTGGGTACAAATTTTACACACTATTAAATATATTTTTCCAAATATTAAATAATTATCTTGTCTCCTACACATAAAATAATTAACTCAATGTTAGAATACAACTTTACAAGGTCTTGAAATAATTACCTAGTGTGGCTAACCACATCTCCTAAGTGTAACTATTAGAAATTAAAATCTTAAGATACTAATCATAATAAATAAAATATAAAATAAGTAAAATGAGAATCATACAAGCATAAATTTCACACATTACACAAGATATACATGGGAAAACCCCTTTTAGATAAAAAAAAAAAACCATAAAACATCATTTTATTAGAACACTTATGATGATGGTATATTATAACATAGAATAAACCTAGGGAATACTTCTCCATACTTCCACATGGCCAATAATACCTTATGTGCATAGTGATAGAACTCACTATCAATATCCAAATTCTTCACCTCTTAAATGAGAGGGAAACTCCTTACATATAGGAGAAAGGTTTATATAATATGTTGAAATGAACAAGAGAACTAAGAGGGGGGTGAATCAATTGTAACAAATTAATCCTTCAAAACCCTCAATAGTAATCATATCCACAAGCATACATTAAGTCCTTATTCTGTTAAATTGATTAAACATGAAATGCAGATAATAGAAACTAAAATCACAACAGTATACACATGAGAACACCAGATTTACGTGGAAAACCCGATGAGGGAAAAACTATGGTGAGGATTAGCTCACAATATAAGTAATAGAAAAACCGGTACAAAGGGGCTCACTACCAAAATAGGCACATTATACAAAAAGGCTCACAACTAGGGCTCAATGCCACAAAAGGAATACAAGAAGATAGAAGAAGAATGTTACATAGAGAAACACTTCTTAATGCAACAAGGAGTCCACCATGTAATTGCTCACACACTTTTGTAGTCTTCACATGAAAGATTTTGGATGCCTTTACCTCACTGCCTTCAGGGACCCTAACATGAAATTCATACTGCTCTACTCAACTTCTTATCACACACACACATCATTCACATCAATCTCTCATATACCTTGCTTCTTTCTCTTTCCAAACTCTCTTGCATCAACACCATATGTATTTATATCTACCTCAACTACAAAAACTTTCTCCAATGTTGGCCACTAGCCGCTATACTTTCAAATTTAAAATAGGTCAACACACAAACATTCTCGGAATGGATAGGAATGAAAGGTGACCTACATAAACCCTTAATTAGGACCCAAATAGATCCCAACACCCTTCAACGTGCTTCTACAATCCTCGAACATGCTTATACAAGCCTTGCATGTAGTGTTAAACACAAAGTCAACCAACACCCATGCAAAACACCATAGAAATTAAGTACATGCTTCCTTAGATCAAACCAAAAAATTTGGACAACATAATTCTCTTGAACTAAATCTAGAACAATCCATGAACTACATAAGAGTCATCAAGTACTTCAACTAAGCTTTGCATCAATAATTACTTTAACTTGGGATAACTGATAACCCTTGTTTGCATACTAATAAATGAAACTTATATTACAAGTACTACATCAAATCAAGTAGAAAATTGAACATGGAAAGATAAAAGCATTATTAGCAACTTCCCAAATCTACACAACCTAAAACCAAATAGTGAAGAAACGCGGAGCAAATACATTTCTCCTAGACCACAAAAAAAATTACTAAACAACTATTTCACACACTGGTGAAAATATCTCGCACTATACAATGATCCAGAAACCAAAATTTTGAATATAAAAAACTCTTTCAATATTGAATAATTTGTAATACCCACATAGGCATAACATCAACACAAAAAGAATATGGAGCACAATATCGTAGCACACTATGAACATTTGCACAATACAATTTACTCTGTTTATTAAATTTTCTCAAAAGAACTTGTAAACAAAGTACTAGAACCATCATCTCATCTCATTACTTCATTCCAACTCATCTTCAGACTCTGCAACAAAATAATAGCTCCATGTACTCACAACACTTCCTTAAGGTCTCAACTATACATGCACAACCTATTTTCCTCTTTTCACAATTTTATCAATATCCTCAACATCTTCATCCCATAGTTGACATCAATGAAAACACTAATCAATAAACAACCTATTGACATCAATGACAACAGCATCATTCTTGCAACAATCTCCCTCTTTTTCATTGATGACAACATAAGATGTGAAAAGCCACCAAAGACCATACGACAATTATGAATACTCTCTCCTTTTCTCATGATCCTCTCTCCCTTACATGATTCTCTCTTCCTAAGTAAATAAGTTATTTTTCACATAATTCTCTCTCCCCCTTTGACATCAATGGAAAAGGATAAAATATTTTGCATTGTTCTCCCTCTTTGACACTGAACCAAAATTACCTACTCTGAATACTCCCCCTTAGGAGTACAACCAACAAAATCAACAACATGATGACAACACATGACACTACCTACTCCCCCTGAGAGGTAGCCACCAACATTATTCTAGAAAGAGATAGATCCATAGATCCACTAGAATGATACACCTCTATATGCATCTAGTTCAAGAAAGGAGGGGCAATAACCCCCAACTTCTCCTGAAGATACTCAAAAGTATCCTTAAGAAGAGCCTTAGTAAATATGTTAGCAATTTGATCCTCTATAGGAACATACTCAAGCTTCACTTCATTCTCCATCACCTTCTCTCTCAAAAAGATATCTGATAGATATATGTTTTTTCCTTGAATGCATCATTGGATTCTTTTCAGAAATGTTTATTGTACTTGTATTATCACAGAAGATAGATATAGGTTCGTCAAATACAATTTTTGTTTCATTCATAATACCTGTGTGCAACATGATGCTACTACACTATACTCAGCCTTTACAGTGGATAAAGAAATTGAATCATGTTTCTTACTCATCCATGACACCAATCTACATCCAAGAAAGAATGCACCACCACTTTTACTTTTCCTTCCATCAACACAACCATCCCAATCTACATCTATATATAAGCATTTAATGTGAAATCAGTATCCTTAGGATACCACAAACCATAACCTGGTGTGCCTCTTAAATATTTGAATATTATCTTTACTGCTGCAACATGTGTCACTTTAGGATCTTCTTGAAATATAGCAACAAGACAAACTACATGCATGATATCCATTCTAGTAGCAATTAAATATAGCAGTCCAACAATTATAGATCTATACTTGCTCTTATCAGCCTTAGGTGAATAATCATATTTTCTTAATTTACAACCAATCACCATAGGAGTACATACTGGTTTGGAGTCATCCATTCCAAAATTCTTCAAAATTTCTTTGACATACTTAGACTATGAAATGAAAATACCTTTATTAGTTTGATTGATCTATAGCCCAAGAAATAAATTCATTTCCCCAAACATTGACATCTCAAATTATTTCTGCATTTATTCATCAAATTTCTTGCACATAGCCTCATTTCCACCAAATATAATATCATCCACATATACAACTACTATCAGTATTTTTTCTTCCTTGATTTTAAAGTAAAGATTACTATCTGTGGAGCCCTTGTTGAAACCTTATTGTATTAAGTACCTTTCCAATCTTGCATACCAAGCTCTGGGAGCTTTCTTAAAACCATATAGTGCTTTATTCAACTTGCATACCATGTCTAGTTGATCTGACAATTGAAAACCTTCTTGTTGCTCCATATAAACCTCTTATTCTGATTCTCCATTCAAAAAGGAAGACTTCAAATCTAACCGATAGACCTTAAAATCTTTATGTGCTGCAAATGCCAAAAACATTATGACGGCTTCAATCCTAGCTACAAGATAAAAATTCTCCTAAAAATCTATACCTTCTACTTGTGAGTAACCCTTACACATAAGTCTTGCTTTGTTCCTAACTACTCCATTTTCATCCAACTTGTTTCTAAATACCCATTTAGTTGCAATTATGTTCTTGTTTACTAGTCTAGGGACCAATTCCCAAGTCTGATTTTTATCTATCTGCATAAGCTCTTCTTCCATTTCCTTCATCCAATGTTCATCCTTACATGCTTCACTCGCTGATTTAGGTTCGACTTTAAAGAAAGTAAGAAAAAATTTAACTCAACTTCGACAGCTTTTCTTTTTGTCAGTACACCTTTCCTCTTATCTCCAATGATCTGATCTTCACAATGATTCTTTTACAAATAATTAGGGGTTCTAGGGGTCTTCTCCGAAGCTTCTTCCTATTCATTCTGTACTTTTTGTTCATCAATTATTCCTTCTAATTCTGTAGAATTAGGTTAATCTGACACATATCCATCTAATGTAATAGAATTCTGCAAGCTTTCATCAACTTTAACATTTGCACTTTCAACTATCTTTCTCAACTTTTTGTTGTACAACATTTGTAATCTTTGCTTTTAATACAATATCCAAGGAATATACCTTCATCAAACTTTCTTAAGTTTTAACTTTTCCTCATCTCTTTTGATGTAACATTTGCTTCCAAACACTCTAAAGTACTCCACAGTAGGAATCTTGTCATACCATAGCTCATAAGGAGTCTTTGTGCTATTAGCTTTAGCTTGAAATCTATTGAGTATGTAAATAGTAATATGAATAGCTTCTTTCTAGTAGACTTCTGGTAGATTTTCCTCTTTCATCATAGTCCTTGTAGCTTCTTGAATAGTTATGTCTTTCCTTTCAACAACTCCATCTTGCTAAAGAGTTCTAGGGATAGACAAATACCTCTTTATTCCATGAACTTCACAAAACATGGTAAAATCATTGGAGGTGAATTCACCACCTCTGTCAAACCTCAAACACTTTATTTTCAAATCCATTTCATTCTTGACCATAGCTTTAAATGCCTTGAATTTATCCAATGCATCATATTTCTCTCTAAGAAAAGCAACCAATGTCATTCCTGAGGAATCATCAATAAAAGCATAAAGTACCTATCACCTTGTAGACTTCTCACCCTTGTAGGACCACAAAGATTTGTATGCACTAATTCCAACCGTTTGGTAGCAGATTGTCCCTTTCCCTTAAAGCTACTCCTTGTTTATTTTCTAATTTGACAACTCTCACAAACTTCATTGAGAGGTTTTGTGATCTTAGGTAAATCTCTCATAGCACGAACTGAACTAATTCTTCCCAAATTATCAAAATTCATGTGACACATCCCTCCAATTCCATAACTAGAACTATCACTAATCTATGACATAATGCAATGACCATCAACACCCTTAAGCTGATAGATGTTTCCATTTTTTCTCTTACCTATAGCAATCACAGTTCTGGACCCTTTCCAAATCTCACATACTTCATTCTTAAATACAATAGTATATCCTTTGCTACACATTTTTCCAACACTCAAAATATTATTTCTTAAGCCCTTAGCATAGTAAACATTATCAATATTATGATTGCCATCAAAATTGATTGAACCTATTCCATAAATCTTAACTCCTGAATCATCTCCAAATTTAACTAATCCCCCATCATATTTTTCAAGTTTAACAAACTTAATTTTTTCTCTGGTCATATGATTAGAACACCTATTGTCAAAAACCCAGTAATTATTATCTTCTTTGACATGAAAAGAAGATACCAAAGTACCTTCCACCTTATCCTTCATCTTCATAATACTTTCCTTCACACAACTTTCAGGGTTTGCAGAACTGGATTCTTCTTTTATAGCCAAAAATAGACATTCATTATCATCAAAATCTCCATTATCAGATTCATCATTAGAAATATCAGCATCTTCTTTCATATAGTAATATTTCTTAATCATATTTCAATTGTTTTCCTTGTTCTTATTGTTTAAAGCTCTCTTTGGACATTTAGAAGCATAATGACCTATACCATCATAGCTAAGACATTTGAAAGGTAATTTACCTTTATACTTATCGGTACCCATTTTCATCTTCCTTATGAAGTTAGCTTCCAAAACATCAAGATCTTCTTCACCTGAATCTTCAAGCTTCTATGATTTCTAAGCCTTGAAAGTAGTCTCAAATTTTAGTGCTTTCTTCATTTTTCTCATTTCAAATGCAATCAAAGTACCAATCAACTAAGCTTTGGAATATCTATCAAAATGAGCTATTCCCTTAATAGCAGATATCTTTTCATTGTAACAATTCAAAAGAGATTTGATAATTTTCTTCACCATTTTAAATTCTTTAACTGTTGCACCAAGGCCTCTCTTATCACTCACCAATTCATCAATTCTTTAAATGTAGCCTTTAATTATTTCATCCTTAGACATATGCATCATTTCAAATTGTGCCTTCAAGTTCTGCAACTTTTCCTTCTTGACCTTTAGATCTCCTTCATAAATGCTTTCTAACATATCCCAAACTTCTTTAGCAATCCTCAAACTCATAACTTTAACTAATTTAGTTTTTGAAAGACTATTCACAATAATAAATCTTTCATTAGCATTGATCTCATGTGCCTTGATTTATGAACTTCTACTTGGACCATTCAGAGGTGGAGTATATGCATTCTGATAAGCCTTCTCAAACTCATATCCTTGAGCAGATAAATATCCTTCCATCTTTGTCTTCCAAAAAGAATAATCTAAGTCATTGAATCTAGGATATTCCAAAGGAATCTTGTTCACCATTCTTCTACCTTAAGCAGTTAAGCTCTTCTTCAAGGAACCTTGTTCTAATACCAATTGTTGAAATGAAAAAAGACAAATGAGAGGGGGGTGAATCAATTGTAAGAAATTAATCCTTCAAAATCCTCAATAGTAATTAGATCCACAAGCATACATTAAGTCCTTATTCTATTAGATTGATTAAACATGAAATGTACATAACAAAAACTAAAATCACAACACCATACACATGAGAATACCAGATTTACATGGAAAAACCACGGTGAGGATTAGCTCACAATATAAGTAATAGAAAAACTAATACAAAAGGGCTCACTGCTAGAATAGGACACAATGTCCAAAAAGGCTCACATCTAAGGCTCACTACCATAGAAATAATACAAGAAGATAGAAGAAGAATGTTACATAGAGAAACACTTCTCAATGCAACAAGGAGTCCACCACAATTGCTCGCACACTTTTGCAGTCTTCAAATGAAATATTTTGGATTCCTTTAGCTCACTACCATCTGGAACCCTAATATAAAATTCACATTTCTCTCCTCAACTCTCATCATACACACATCATTCACATCAATCTCACATATATCTTTCTTCTTAATCTTTCCACACTCTCTTGCATCAACACCATACATATTTATATCAACCTCAACTACAAAAACTTTTTCCAATGTCGACCACTAGTTGTTATACTTTCAAATTTGAACTAGGTCAACACACAAACATTCTTGTAGTGGATAGGAACAAAATGCGACCCACATAAACCTTTAATTAGGATGGAAATAGATCCCAACACCCTTTAACATGCTTCTACAATCCTCGCATGTAGTGTTAAACACAAGGTCGGCCAACACTCGTGCAAAACACCATAGACACTAAGTACACTCTTCCTTAGATCAAGATGAAAGTTATGGGAAACATAATTCTCTTGAACTCAATAAAAAATAATCCATGAACTACATAATATTCATCAAATACTTCAACCAAGCTTCGCATAAAAAATTACTTTAACTCAGGACAACTTATAACCCTTGTTTTCATACTAATAAGTGAAACTTATATTGTACTGCATCAAATCAAGTAGAAACTTGAAAAAGAAAAGATAAAAGAATCATAAGAAACTTCCCAAATCTACACAACCTGAATCCAAATAGAGGAGAAACATAGAGCAAATACATTTCTCCTAGACCATAGAAAAAATTACTAAACAACTAGTTCACACATTGGTGAAAATATATTGCATTGTACAATGACTAGAAACCCAAATTATGAATATAACAACCTCTGTCAACCTTGAATAACCTATAATATCTTCACATGCATATCATCAACACAAAAATAATGTGGAGCAATATATCAAAGCACACTATGAACATTTGCACAATACAATTTACTTTGTTTATTAAATTTTCTCAAAAGCACTTGGAAACCAAGTACTAGAACCATCATCTCAGCTCATTACTTCATTCCAACTTATCTTCAAACTTTACAACAAAATAATAGCTCCATGTACTCACAACACTTCCTTAAGGTCTCAACTATAAATGCACAACTTGTTTTCCTCTTTTCACAATTTTCTCAATATCCTCAACATCCTCATCCCATAGTTGACATCAATTACAACACTAATCAGTAGATAACCTATTGACATCAATGAAAAAACCATCATTCTTGCAACATATTACCTTAACGGATATTAGTCACACTTATTCAAAATAACCATTCATAAATAATTAATTATCTAATAGCTATTAGACTTTAATTATTTCAAATGTGACATGCTAAATAAAGCATATAATATATAAGGTTTAATAGCCTTATATTATATAAATGTTATAAGAGTATGACCCATAATAACATTATGTTATAACACTCCCCCTTAATGTTAATAGGGGGCATCACATGTAAATTTCCATAAAAGAAAAAATGAAGTACCCCAATAATGCAGACCTTCTTTGGCAGTGATAAATAGGGACACAAATATATGCCAAAATGAAATCCATGCATTTTGGACTACATGAAAGTCATATTGTCATAATTTATAATAGTAGTGTTTTTAAAAGTAATGTTATATATGAGGTCTTATAAATATTTTTGTTGGACCTCAAGTCTCCTCAAATTAGCCTCACACCAGGTTCATTACATAGTGCTCATAGGAACTAATACAATATTCCCATAGGACTTAATATAATGTTCTCATAGGAATTAATATAATTATTTTACAAGTGGAAGATTTGAAAAGAGAATAATTTTAATAAATGCATGTAGGACTTATACATAGAATTCCTAAAGGACTTGCTATGCCTAGAGGTCTTATGTTTTTTCCTATTAGGACTTGCTTATTCTTGGTAGGACTTAAATATGCCCAAAGGACTCACTAATTCCTAAAGGTCTTATTTTTTTCCTATTAGGACTTGCTTATGCAAGGAATTACATCTAGGATTTAGCCACTAGATGGCATCATTGATATACACACTCCCCATCAATGGCATCACCTTTGGCCAAGCATTGATTTTATTTTGGATAATTTTGCACTACACATAAGTATACTTTCTCTTGAATAGAACTGGAGAGAAAATTTATGATGGAATACTTGTGCTTGAGTGAGGTACCCATGACCTCCATTGTGTTTTTTTCTCTTTGTAAATGAGATTCTTTGGTAAGAGTAAAATATCTCCAATTATCATATAATTTAAAGTGGTATTTTTACAAGTATCTAGTTGAAGATCTTCCATAAATCTTCAAAGCCACATTCCAATTCTTCAAGAGATATTTTTGTATTTTTGGTTTGATTAAAAAACCATATGAGATAGCTTTATTAAAATTATTACGCCATCCTATAAATGGAATCACCATAATAGTTAATAACACAATAAACAAATAAAGTTGACTCTTGGTGTAAAAAATATTTTTAATATGCATTTGTAATTTTCCAATGAGCATATATAGTATTCCTCTTAAATCTAGAATATAGTCAATATGATTATCATTAGTGAGGTGATCATATGAGATTTTTATGAACATAAATATGAATAATTCTTTATTTTCTTTTATAAAAATAACTTTCTATAATGATACATAACAAATTTAAGCAACGAGTGAGCTATCTTTTATAATGATACATAATGATAGCCACCCATTATAAGTAAGTAATTTATACCCAACAAATTTAGAGGATACCTAAGCTCAAAAAAATTCATAGCTAAAGTAACACTCAAAAGAGAAAAAAATATAGTAGCCAAAGGATGCTTTTAATTTTTTTTCAATTCCACTTTGTCTATGGATGGGTAAGAGTTTGAAACTTTTTCCCCGTACCTTTTGGTTTACATTTCCATCTTTATAGTTAGAAAAAAGGAATGAGTTGGACCCATTGATATAATAATAATGATAATGGTTGTAATATGTCTTGTCATTTCAATGTCAACTCAAGATGTGTTGTCTTTGAAGCCAAAGATGTGTGTTGAAGGATGAACATAGTCCGGAGATAGTTGGTTGCTAAGTTTAAGTATATTGCAGAGACCGGTGCACAAGTTATGATATGTTTACAATATTCCTACTTTGATATCATTCTAGGTTAGTGTACCTCATATTGAGATAAGTTGTAGAATATTGGCTATGACATTAATAGTGTATACTCTAAAGTAGTGTCATGACTTTCTAATCTACATTCCTCTACAATACAATCCTTTTTCTTGTAGTGTAGAAGATAAGATTCTTGAGATGTGAAGGTATTATATTTCAAGTTTCAATTCATCACACCTTCTACAGTGAAAGTTATGAGTGACAGTGTTTCAGTTTGTGCTCTGACAGTATAATGTGTTAATATTGGTGCATTGGGAGACTTTGCATTCCTCTAAAAGTGATGTGTTGGCCTTGTGGTTTTGAAGACATGACCGATAAGGTTAAATACACACTAACTTGTAGTATATGGTGTTTGGGTGGTCTACAAGGTTAGTTTTCAAATGACAATCTACTATAGTTTGTTCAAAATGCTTTGTTCCTATATATTCAGTGGGTTTCTTCAGCTATGCAAGCATATGATGATTAGAAACTTCAAGAAAATGTTGAAGAGATATTGTGCATAAACTACTTACTTGCATCTTGATCCACTAGATAGTTTTTGTCTCTCCTTGATGGTGTAAAGTTGAATAGATGATAGTCTAGATGGTGTTGTCATTATTTGGGTTGATAGACATATTTCCTCCATTAATGATTGATCCTAATTAATTAATTTTATTTTGGAGGATGTGTTATGATGTGTTTGAGTCTTGTAATTTTGTGTGTCAATGCTATAGAATTGACAAGGTAGTGGGTTGTTTGAAAAAATTCCAAATAGACCGTGAGCCCCCATTTCTATGAGGCATTTTTTTCAAATAGCCCACTACCTTGTCAATTCTACAGCACTGACAAGCTAGTGAGCTCACTAGCTTGTCTATGGTACCAAAAAACCCACTACCTTGTCAATGCGGTGAGCTCACTAGCTTGTCTATGGTACAAATTTTTGCATACATTTTTGCCAAAATATTTTTGTCAAACAATTCACGTGCCTTGTCCATGCTTCCATTTTGTTCCTATCTTGCAATCATGGCATGCCACAAGACCACATTTCTTTAAGGAATTCCATCCAAAAATTCATGTGAGCTTTGATAAGCTAGTGAGCTCACTAGCTTGTCAATGTGGTAGAATTGACAAGCTAGTGGGTTGTTTGAAAAAATGTCTCATAGAAATGGGGGCTCATGGTGATATACATCATCGTGAGATCCCATTTTTTCAAACAACCCACTACCTTGTCAATTTCACTGAATTGGAAAGCTACTAGCCCACTACCTTGCCAATTTCACTACATTGGCAACCTAGTAGTTTACCAATTCATTGAAATTGAAAAGGTAGTGGGCTGTTTGAAAAAAAATGGGTCCAAGAAATGGGGTCTCACACATCACCATGAGCCCCATTTGTTGGACCCATTTTTTCAAATAGCCCACTACCTTTCCAATTTCAATACATTGGAAAGATAGTGGGCCTACTAGCTTACCAATTCGATGAAATTGACAAGGTAGTGGGTTGTTTTATAAAATTCCTCCAAGAAATGGGGTCTCACGATGATGTACCACTAGCTTTCCAATTCAGTGAAATTGACAAGGTAGTGGGTTTGAGAAAATGCCTCCAAGAAATGGGGTCTCACAGTGATGTACATCATCATGAGACCCCATTTCTTTGAGGCATTTTCTCAAATAGCTCAGGATCAAATTATTTAGATTTATTGTTGTTCATTATAGAATATTCTAATCAATATTATGTATCAAATTGATTCTAGTGTTGACCAAGCTATGTGCCTTTCACATGTACATTTTACTTATGTCAATGCTCTACTTCTTATTTTCTTTAACTTGAAGTCTTTATTTTGATATTTACTTATTCTTCCATTCTATCATGTTGAAGAAGTGGAGAGCTACGAATATTATAGATAGGAAATAATGTATGATTTTTTGTCATGCTTTGTTAGCTTAAAAAATGTGATTTCTTATGTAAATTAATTCTTATTTGTTGTCTAATCATATCATGATTTTGTTGGTGATTCATGCTTCATTTTGTATGATTTCATGTTGCTATATCAAATAAAAGGTGCAATAGGTACATTAGATTATGTTGATTGAGGTGTAGGGGTTCATATTTCATTCAATCATGATAGTTGAGGTTGTGGTCTAGTAAGTATTTTTTGAGTGTTTTCATTCATAGTACATTGGAAATATTATTAGGTGTGTCATTGTATTATGTCATGGGATTATTAATGTTTCTTGTGGTCATATTGAGCTTAGTTTCAAATCCTTTCAATCCTTGTTAATGAATTATGTATATGATTCTTGTTTGAATTTTTTTTATTCTATCATTATTTATACCAACTGAATATGATCTTTCATTATTTTAACTTTACATTATGTCCTCTTTCATATTTATCAATCATGCCACAGTCTATTCCCAATGTGAACACCCAATCAAGTCCCCAATCGATTTTTTTCATTGTTATGTGTGTATTGTGAACACCCAATATATAATTTATGCATGCTTGAGCTTGTGATACAAGGTACCCACACTTGGATTATATGCATAACTACAAGTATGGTAGATTCCTAGTTTTATGGTTTATTATTGATATATCCTATTGAGATCCAACCTTGGGCTTAGTGACATATGGATATGTTGAGTTAAGTAGATATGAGGAAATCTTGTGAAGCTATGGTGACATGTTCATTGACTAGGAGAAATCATACTAACCATACATTTCTACATAAGATTACATATGACTTCTCCTTACTAAATGAACCCTTGAGTGATCTATAATTCTAACCTATATTGTATTGTTCATCCTCATAAGTATTATTAATACCTTTGAATTCAATTACATTTTACGAGTTCAAAGGTTTATATTAGAACTGGAATCCAAGGATATTCAAGCCCAAAGGAATGTCAGTGGTTGTTGTTGACTTCAAAGAAGATGTTGCTCTTTGATATTCAAGTTCAAAAGAATTTTTTCAAGGTTGATGTATTTTTTCATGTGATATCAAGCATCCTTAGGCATCCTATAGGTTATGAGTTTTTAGCCCTTCACGTCAAATCACTCTGAGCTACGTTCAACTGGCTCAGTCCCTTAAGAGTCCAAAGTGCAACAAGGCTGAAATATTTGACGAGCTAGTAATCAGAAACTATGATGCTTAGAAAAAAAAATTGAGTCTATGGGATGTAATTAGGCCCCTCTACAATAACCTCTCTCAATTTTTTCTATCTTAGAGGTGTTTTCCTATGGTGACGACTTTTCAATTGAGGAAAAAGTTGTCAAATGCAAACAGTGTAAAGTTGCAAAGTGGTGCAAATTTCATTCTGCAACTTGTGTGACAAAACTAACTATTCCAAAACATCCATATGGGTACGTTTACACTAGGAATGGTACTATATTGCACCCAAACATGCCAAATCACTCTGAGCTACATTGTATTGACTCAATCCCTCAAGAGTCCAAAGTGTAAAATGGTTGCAATATTTGACAAGCTATTAGATGGAAATATTGATGCTTACAAAATTTCCATGTGAGACTATGAGATTATGTTGGTCCCATCTACAATAACCTCTCTCAGCTTTTGATATCTCGAAGGAATTTTCCAATGGTGATGACTTTTCACTTGATGGAAAAAGTGTCAAATGCAAGTAGTGTAAAGTTGCAAAGGGGTGTAACTTTCATTTTGCAACACATGCAACTAAACAAACTATTCTAACACATATAAATGGCTATTTTTAAGCTAGGAATGGTCCTCTTTTGCACCAAAATATGTTGAATTAGTTTGAGCTACATTCAACTAGCTCCATCACTTAAGAGTCCAAAGTGTAAAATGGCTACAATATTTGATGGGAAGTTACTCACAAACCGTGACACTTAGAAAATTATTTTCTAAGGATACAAGATTGTGTTGAGCCCATCTACAATAATATCTCTCATTTTTTGATATCTTGCAGGTATTTTCTAGTGGTGACGACTTTTCAGTTGATGGAAAAAGCGTCAAATGCAAGCAATGTAAAGTTGCAAAGGGGTGTAACTTTCATTCCACAACTCGTGTGACCAAGCTGACTATTCCAAAACATCTAGATGGGTATGTTTAGGCTATGCATGGTCCTCTTTCATACCCAAACACGTCGAATCACTCTGAGCTACATTGTACCGACTCAATCCCTTAAGAGTGCAAAGAGCAAAATGGTTGCAATCTTTGATAAGTTGTTACTCAAAAATTATGATGCTTAGAAACTTCTCATCTTAGGGTATGGGATCACATTAGGCCCCTCTACAATAACCTCTCTCATTTTTTGATATCTTAGAGGCATTTTCTAGTGGTTATGACTTTTCAATTGATGGAAAAAGTGTCAAATGCGAGCAGTTTAAAGTTGCAAAGGGGTGTAAATTTCATTCTAGAACTCGTGTGACCAAACATATTGTTCCAAAAAATCTAGATGGGTAGGTTTAGGCTAGGAATGGTCCTCTTTCATACCCAAACAAAATGAATCATTATGAGCTACGTTCAACTGGCTCAATCCCTTAAGAGTCCAAAGTGCAAAATGACTACAATCTTTGACAGGTTGTTACTTGGAAACCGTGATGCTTGAAACTTCTCATCTAAGGCTATGGGATCATGTTGAGCCCCTATACAATAAAATCTCTTGGTTTTTGATATCTTGAAGGCATTCTCTAGTGGTGATGGTTTTTCAGTTGATGGAAAAAATGTTAGATGTAAGCAGTGTAAAGTTGCAAAGAGGTGTAACTTTTGTTCTACAACTCGTGTGACCAAACAAACTATTTCAACACATATGGATGGGTATGTTTAATCTATGGATTGTCCTCTTTCACACCCAAAAATTCCAAATAAGTCCAAGCTATGTTCAACCGACTCAATCCCTTAAGAGTCTAAAGTGCAAAATGGCTACAATGTTTAACGAGTTGTTACTTGAAAACCGTGATGTTTAGAAAAAAAATTGTATGAGGCTACGAGATTATGTTAGGACCATCTACAATAACCTCTCCCATTTTTTGATATCTCAAAGGAATTTTCTTGTGGTGACGACTTTTGAGTTAATGGAAAAAGTGTCAGATGCAAGCAGTGTAAAGTTGTAAAGGGGTGTAACTTTTGTTTTGCAACTCGTGTGACTAAACAGACTATTCCAAAATGTCTAGATGTGTACGTTTAGGCTAAGAATGGTCATATTTCACACCCAAACATGTTGAATCATTCTAAGCTATGTTCAATTGACTCAATCTCTTAAGATGGCATGCAAAACAAAGGAAAAGAGAAGGACTCATGTGATAGTTAACAAGTCTGATTTTTACACACCAAAGCATATGATTGCATGAAAGGGGTAAAACATGTGGGTGTCAAAATAGTTGAGGAAAAGGGAAAATTTACATAAAGCGCCACGTTGAGCAAAGGGGAATTGGTGTATGAGGCTCAGGGTTAATCCAGACATCCTAGGCTTCACACCACTTGCATGAACAATCATGAGTGATGGGTTTGATTAATTGGTATAAGAAGGTTGAGGGTTGATCTATACATTCTTCACTCCATACCACTTATGGGAATTCATGAGTGATAGTTTTCACTAGGTACTTAACTAACTCAATAGGTTTTGGCTTTAGATGAACTCACACAACAAAAGACAATCTTACCTAGACGAGTTTGGTTTTAGTGGATGTTACTCTAAATGAGATAAATGGTAGAATGAATTGAAAAAAATGTAGTTGAATTGATTTCTCTTCCATATATTTTTGTGGGGGGCATTTAGAATCTTCTATGAGTTAGATGCTCTTGTGTAAGCATGAGTACAACCCTTGGAAGTCAAATATGGAGGTTGGTGAGTTGGAAATTTCTAATTAGGAATATAAGATGACTCTACAGATGAGTGCAAGAGACAAGTAGAATGAATAAGCACATAATCCACAAGAAGGAAAGTTAATAGAGGACTGTAGATGTTTTGAAAAGGCCCCAATGCAGTTGAATGCCCAAATTGACTTGTAAATGTTGCAATATAATAGTGGAAATGAGGAAGCACAACTTCAATATTTTTTTGTGAATCTCTCTTTCAATGTGTGTTTGAGTTATTTACTTTCTTACTATCATCCAAATAATTCAGTAATTGAAGCACATAAGAAAGCATATGAATGATATGTTCAATTGGTTAGAAGCATAGTTCTTACTTACAAGAGTAAGTAACATTAGACTTTACTAATATACAATCTAAATAATCAATGTTCTCATTTACTACACCATTATCTTATGGATTTAAAGGGCCACATGTCAATAGTAACATAAAAGGAACTAAGATTTAAAGGGCCACTCATGTGAAATTTGTCCTATAAGCATTGTAGGTGTGTGTTTGATCATGCACACAATTGCATAATGAATATAAGATCTAGATGGAAGCCATAGTGGTGCGAAATATAATTTTGTATCCTTTTATATATTTGATTCAATATCATAGAACATTGAATTAGCACATAAGTAAATGATAAATCCTTGGTGAATCATTTTTAAAAATATTGAAGTTTTTTCCCATCAACCAATAAAGTTGTTTAGCATCAATTAATAAATAGTCAAGAAAACCATGAAGGACAACAATGAGCAATGCTAGGGATAACCAAATGCTAAATGTCAAGACCATGAGAAAATGAGAGACGTAATAAGTGAAGTATGCATTGGAAGCATGAAGCATACATTGGAATAAGTGAATCACAAGTACTAAAATACATGTATGCCATGAAGTAGACACATGAATACAAAGTATACGCATGAATACAAAGTATACACATGAATACAAGGTATACGCATAAAAACAAGTCAAAAAGTATACATTGGAATACATGTAAGTCATAAAGTATACACATAAGTTATAAAGTATACACTTGAATACATGTAACTCATATTTATTGAAGCATGGATTTATAATACAAATATGGACACCATTGATCAATAAAAAATATTTGTATTAACCAAATAGCCATGTAGGAATACATCAATATATGTCGATATAAGTATAAAATATATACAAAATAGCCATATAGGCTTACAAGAATGCCATATAGGCATACAATGTCAAGTATATTCAATACAAAATATATCCAAAAATTCCATATAGGTATACAACAAAGGACCCCACTCAAAATTCATTTCCCTCCATAGCAGTGATGCAGTGAACTATTTCATAAAATGCTTATGAAATAGTATATGCATATACTATTTTCCCTATAAAAAGGTAGCATAGTAGTGATGTAGTGAACTGTTTCATAAAATGCTTTAGTAGACATGTACAAAAAATGTGGTAGCATAGAGAAGGTAGTGAATTGTTCAAAAAAATGCCTCAAAGAAATGTGGTCTCATGGCATGATGGAATTCCATAACAAATTTGTTTTTCATGGCATTCGATCACCATGAGACCACATTTATTTGAGGCATTTTTTTCAAAAATTTCATTGCCTTCTCTATGCTATTATGTTGGGATGGGGTCAATGGTATAGTGTGGTCTTTGTTATGAGATGGAGGGGAATTATGAGATGAAGAGGGATGGGTGATTTGATCATGAGGGGAAGAGTATAATTAGATGGGGTGAAAGGTGTACTTTGATACCACATTTCAAGAGTGATCATACAATGGAGTGGAAGAGGTACTTTGATCTGGACACAGAAGGATGTCATTATATCAAGTGGGGGAGAGGGGATTGTGAGAAGGGGTTGAAGGGATATCTTTCTCTTGAGATGAAAAGATATCATTAGATGAGATGGAAGGGATATGTTGTTCTTGATTGGAAATGGGATCATGAGATGTAAGGGGATCATATGATGGAGGAGAAGGGTTTCCTTGATCTTTATATGGAGGGAAATGTTAGCATGCTTTGGATTATGAGATGGACATAGTTCATTTGATATGCATGGTGTCATGAGAGAGGAAGGTTTTATAAACTATTCAACTTTGATAGATGGATTGATAGGGGATTCATTTGAGATTTAGGGTATTAGGGTTTATCTTGATGTGGGGGTGATGAAGGTGGATGCATGATATGGGGAGATTGCACCACTTTTTTTTTGCATGGGGAAACAACCACCTTTGCAAATAGTCCTTGGAGGAAGTTATTATGAGAGACATGGTGATGAGCCTAGTTTTTGGTCTAGTTTTGGGTAGAATCCATAGTATATTTGCTCATAGATATCATGGACTCTAATGCTTAAGTGTTGGTATTGGCTTAATGTTTCCCTCAAACCATTGACATTTGACATTATCCTATCTCTGCAAGCTTTAATGATATTTGGCATAATATGTGGGTCATCTATATTGATTTTGCATGTGATTAATGGATGTTTCTTTGAGTGGTTATTGACGTGCAGTTATTATGCATACTAACCTTGGCCTGCAGATTTAATACACCAAGTTAAGGAAGACACGCCAGCTGGGCATGCACCCTAATGTCTAGTTGAGAAATTGCTCCAAGTCAAAGGCAACTGACAACAAAGATTCTTCACGCAACTAAACATAACCGTCTTGTAGTGGACCTTAATGATCGAGCATGCATGGGTGTTACTGTTGTGCTAGATCTGCGCTTGACTTGCATATTTGACTAGATTCCATGTATGTGTAACCGTTGTCACTCCACTTTCCCGTTTTCCCTAAATGGCGTCCTCCCAGTCGTGGAGTTGACTTCCTTGTTTAGCTATAGTATAAATAATGATTTGAGCTCCTTCTTTAGGAGGTTGCATGATTTGACATTGTACTCTCATTCTCCAATTTCAGTAATATAGGCAGTCACATTACTCTTTGTATGCATGATTTACAGTGAATAAAATAAAGTTCTGAGTTTGAGCATTTGAGTTCTTGTTAGTTTAGAGGATACTTATCCAAGGGGGCCCAGTTGGTGAGTAATCTATTCTCTTAGTTTAGCATTAGCTTAGTATTACATGATATTTGATACTTAGTTAGAAATCTAGCATTGACTATTCCTGTAGCCACTAGAATTCCATTATGTGACTATTCCTACAGCCAAAGCAGATAGAGTAGTCCCTGTTTGTTGCACAATTTTTCATTCTTGCTCTGAATTTCAGCTTAAGCATAGTTTTTGGTTGATGTTCAGCATTTGCTTCATTTCCTTTCAGCAATTTACTTTCAGTATTGTGTTTCTTAGTTGTAGAATGCAATGACTACTTGAGCCCTTAGTGTACATACAGTGCTGACCCATTTCAAGTTCATGTCCCTGGGTTGACAAGTTAAATGCACCTTTGTGATGATTGAATGGCTATTCAGGTTAGATGTCCAGTCTCTGAATCAAGGTTGTAAAGGCTTAGTTATGAGATCATTGTAGGAGGCCAACACATGGGATGAATTTTCTTGGTAATAGTGGGGTGATGTGGATTTTAAGGATGTGGGATATGAAAGTGGAATAAGAGGAGGAAGCTTCCATGGATTGGTAAATTGAGAATGAGGATGAGGACCTTGAAAAGGATTTGGAGGGGAATTTTGGCTAGAAAGTCTTGGTTTCTATTCTTAAGGCAGTGAGTTGTTTGAAAAAATGCTTCAAAGAAATGTGGTCTCATGGTGATGGAATTCCATTCCATCACCATGAGACCACATTTCTTTGAGGCATTTTTTCAAATAACTCGTTGCCTTGTCTATGCTATTACTTGCTATTATGCTTGATAGATTTTTTCCAAGCATCCATAGTTTGTTGGAAAGCACCTGTTTTAGGCTTTCAGCCATAGCAACTAGGAAGTGAACTGTTTGACAAAATGCTTTGGTAGACATGTATGGAAAATGTGGTAGAATAGAAAAGGCAGTGAGATGTTTGAAAAAATGTCTCAAATAAATTAGGTCTCAAGTTGATGGACATCACCATGAGACCACATTTCTTTGAGGCATTTTTTCAAACAACTCATTGTCTTGTCTATGCTATTGCTTACTATTATTCTTTCATAGATTTTTTCCAAGAATCTATAGCATAGACAAGGTGGTGAACTATTTGAAAAAATGCCTCAATAAAATGTGGTTTTATGGAATGCCATGACAAGAAAATGTAATTGATATCTGCTCCTAGTTATTACTTATGCTATGTGAAGTAATTGCATCACTATTTATGTTGACTTTCTAAAAAACTATATTGTAATTAAAATTTTATCTATCAACATCTAGTTATTAGTTATGCAATGTGAAGTAATGCTTTCAGTTTGAAAGATGTGAAATGCAATGTAATCACCAATATGAATATCAACTACACAAATCTATTAAGTATATTTCATTAGTTAAACTTTTTATTCTATTACATGTGTGAAGGTTTGTACTCCACTAGCACTGGGAGTTGTTGTCATGAAACATCCAATATTAACCTATTCAACATCCAAAATAAGATATTAGAATACCATTCATATAACAATGCTATTCACACGTAATATTTATAATTATTTACTAGTTGCATACATCAACAATAGATGCAGTGGAGTAAAAAATAGGAGGGCTAGTGTAAACAGGATCAACACTTTGACCCTAAAATTTTACTACAATCATTAAACTAAATTATTAATATTGCATTTCAAAAATGAAAATTAATAAATTAAATTCAATGAACATCCTAACATTTACCTGATTATTGAGGCAAAAAGCCTCATTCAACACAACATCTACCATCACCAACTCCATAGCTACATACATATCATGCACACCAACCTCTTGACTATCTATGGGGTCATATATACAAGCTGACCCACAAACCTAACAAGAATGGGGTCGAACCCTAACCATTGAACTCTCCCCATCTAACATTGTACTGCAATACTAGCACGTTGGATGATACTCTAGGTTAGAGAGCTAATAGACTATAGAGTTTCCACCTCAGTACTCTCCTGCATAACCGAAGGGATAGCAACGTGCTCATAAGCCAACCTAGCGAGTGCTTGTCTCCCTTGTCACTAAGAATCCTGACTTGCACCTAGTCTATCCTATGTTGACCCATCACCTCTCCCCTAAAAGTCTCACATATCAAAATAGTTGGGAATTTTGTTGAGGATGAACTTGCAGTAGAATTTCCTCAAGAAATATTGGGGGGCCTTGTTATTGTTACATGGTGGATGGTCAAAAACCATCCACCACCTCTTCCAAAAATTGTTCTGAATCCCTTGGTGGTTACACCAATGGATAGGAAACCTCTTGCTATTAAGGCCAAGAGTTTTATTTGTATGTAGGTTAGTGAATAGTGAACATAAATCATATTTTGTAATTTTTTCATCTTTTACTTGTTTGTATGATAATTTATCTACATAAAAATTCCCACACTCTCTCTCTTATCCATCCAACCACTTAATTTCTTCCTAATTGCATCTATATATGTTAACATGGCTTGAAGTGAATTTGCAAGCATGGTTCTTTCCAAGGTTGAAATTATAGGATCGTTCAACCTTGTGATTAACTCCTCAATTTATTTTTTGTTGTTTTCAATTTCCCCCATTAAATTTTGTTGAGTTCCAAGAGGATGTTGAGGAATTGTTGGAGGATTTTGTTATTGTGGTTGTTCATCAAGATTTTTTTCATGTGCTTGTTCACAAGGAGGAGAAGGATTTTGAGGAGGATTTTCAGGTTAATTTTCAACTCCTATAAATTAAAGAAATGAACATCAAAAACAATCTAAATTTACCTATTTAACAACAAATTCACAAAAAAAAAAAAAAACAATGCTTACTCCTTTGACGTCCCCATTGACATGGTGGCATCTTGGTGAAGAAATTACAATGATTCAAAAGAGAAATTGCGAGATTTGACCTCTCTAGAATGTGAGTGTGCTATCACAAGGTTTGTTGGCCACAAGCTAAGAAAATATGACAGTGAAATGAAATGAATTTGATTTTTTATTTTTTTTGTTATAATAGACTATAATGTGCTCTCCTTATAACACGAATGCGTTATAGGCTTGGCCACACCAAGACATAATGTGTTCACGTTATAAAGCGTTCATGTTATAGCCTTTCAAAAGAATTAAAAAAAATTGGCCACTTTGTGGCCCCCAACTTTTTGCACCCACCCTATACTAATATTATAATATATATTATATGTTATTATAATATATTATAATAATATAATATATCATATATTATATATAACAATATAATATATATATATATATTATATTTAGCCAATAGGCTATTTTGTTTGAAGTTTCTGCCGGGATTTTTGTCAGCCCAGTCGAGAATTGGATTTTCCAATGCCAGGGGTCTTGCGGCCGGCGAGGAGGTAATCGGGTTTTTTTGTGGTGACATGGATGTTGGTAATTATGTGGGTTGCTGGTGGTAGAGAATGGTGTCCTAGATATGGGGAAGGTGAATGCTAAGCATTTGTTGGCATGAGGACCAATGTATCATGTCATTGCACGATGGCAGTGGACGAAGTAAAT
Source organism: Sequoia sempervirens (assembly GCA_007258455.2). Lineage (NCBI taxonomy): Eukaryota > Viridiplantae > Streptophyta > Pinopsida > Cupressales > Cupressaceae > Sequoia > Sequoia sempervirens. The sequence goes on from VDFB02081930.1 coordinate 40,127, forward strand.
GCAATATTGAATGTTGGCATATGAGAGAGTATACATTGATGAAGTTGTATTGTCTAAAGAGCCATTTTGGTGTTGGTTTGATAGTAGGATATTGTTAAATTCATCGCATTCGACTCTATTTTTTAGTATGTTGGAGGGTTTTAAAATTGTTGGGTTGCAAAATGAGTAAGTCGTTTTGCATGGGTATTTTGCATAAATGATTAATTTATTATTTATGTCTTTCGTTCTCTACTTCTTGTTCATTTTGATAGCAGGTTTCAAGGTTTGAATATTGATGTGTTGCGCAATGTGTGAGGAAGTATATTGATTAAGTTGCATTGTCGAAAGAGCCATTGTTTTGTTGGTTTGATTGCGGACTATTGTAAAAATCATTGCATGTGCTTCCCAGGTTTGTTTCATAGGAGACTATTGTAAAAATTGTCGACTTCTGCTGCTTGTTGTGACGAATTGGAGCATTTTAAAATTGTCATTCTCCACAATCTGTAAGTCATTTTACATGGGTGTTTTGTATAGATTCTTTCTTAATTGTTTATGTTAAAACTGTTGTTTTCTAGAATCTGTAAGCCGTTCTGCATGGATGGACTTGGCATTATCATTTTGTGTGGATGGAGAAATTACAGTTGAATCTTTTTTTGTTTCATCAAGAAATATGGTTAGGGTTTGTAATTTTTCCATTCCTAGTTTATTTTTTGTAGTTATCTTTGCGCCATTTTGGCCTTATACCCGTTACCATAAGAGCAATAGTAGCTAAATCTAGGTTCTTCGATCAAAATGATTACGGTTGGTAATTTTATTGCCCAATTGTAGATTAAGATAGGAGTGATTGTATATATATGGATATGTAGAGGGTTTGTTATTTGTTTAAAGTTTTTGATGGGATTTTCGTCAGTTGGGCCTTGAATAGGATTTGTTGTGTAACAAGTATTTTACAATTTCTTTGTTTCTCTATAATATTTAATTCTAGTCAATGTAGCTCGGATTTTTTGTGTAATGTGTGAGGAATTATATTGATTAAGTTGCATTTTCGAAAGAGACATTGTGGTGTTGGTTCCATAGTGGACTATTGTAAAAATGATACTATTGTTTGATAGCAAAGTATTGTAAAAATCATCGGCCTCTGCTCCATTTTATGGCAGATTGGAGGGTTTTAAAACTGTGGTGTTGTGCAATCTGTAGGTCATTTTACTTGGGTGTTTTGTATAAATGGTTTATTTATTTTTTATGTTAAAACTATTTTTCTCCAGAATTTGTAAGTCATTTTCCATGGATGTCTATCATTATGGTTTTGTATGGATGGAGAAATTGTGAATATATATATATGCAAAGTGTTTTTTATTTGTTTGAAGTTTCTAACGGGATTTCCTTTAGCTGAGCTATGAATAGGATTTGTGTAATAGCTCTTTTACAATTTCTAATGGAAGAAAGAAGATTTAACTGCAATTTTTGCACCCACAAAGAGCGATAATCTCTTTGAAGTCTCCAAAATGGGTTTAACCTCAGAGACAAAAATATATAACAAAAATACATTAATAATAAATTAATCATCTATGCAAAACACCCATGTAGAAAAGAGTATAACCCCACAAACTCGATTGAAAATTTGAGTTGCATCACCTCACACTAAATATTATAGAGAAATAGAGAAATTGTAAAAGAGGTATTAGAATAACACTAATGTAGCTTTGAGTCTCGATTAAGTCTGTATATGTGTGTGTGTATGTACATATGTATATATATGCGTAAATATGTATATATATACATGTATTTATGTATATATATATATACATGTGTATAGATATGTATATATGCATAAATATATGTACATGTATGTTTTACTAATAGCTATGTTACAATTCCCCCATTTTTGTATAATACAATATGCCAGATAATGCAGCTCTTTTTATACAGAAATATATAACAAGAAGACATTAACAATAAATTAATTATTTATGCAAAACACTCATGTATAAAAGAGTATAACCCCACAAACTTCATTGAAAATGAAAACCATAGGAGCTTAATAGTTGTGCACTTGTATATATGCAAACAAAGGAATAAATTATGTAGCCGCTCACAATCTATACCATTGTATTTGTTTGAAGTTTCCACCAAGATTTTCGTCAGCCCAGCTAGGAATTGGATTTTTCGGCACTGGGGGTTTCGCGGCCGGCGGGGAGGTAATTGATTTTTTTTGTGGCAACGTGGACATTGGTAATTACGTGGGTTGGTGATGGTGGAGAATGGTGTCCTAGATACGGGGAAGGTGAATGGTAAGCGTTTGTTGGCATAAGGGCCAATGTATCCTATCGTTGCACGATGGCGGCAGACAAAGTAAATGCAATATTGAATGTTGGCATGTGGGAGAGTACACTTTGATGAACTTGTATCGTCGGAAGAGCCATTGTGGTGTTGGTTTGATAGTAGGCTATTGTTAAATTTTTTTCATTTGGCTCCATTTTTTAGCAGGTTGGAGGGTTTTAAAACTGTTGGGCCACAGAATGAGTAAGTTGTTTTTCATGGGTATTTTGCATAAATGATTAATTTATTGTTTATCTCTTTCATTCTCTACTTATTGTTCATTTTGATAGCAGGTTTCAGGATTTGAACACTAATGTGTTGCATAATGTGTGAGAAAGTATATTTATTAAGTTGCATTGTCGAAAGAGTCATTGTGGTGTTGGTTTGATAGTGGACTATTGTAAAAATCGCTGCATGCGGTTCCCTGGTTTGTTTCATAGGAGACTATTGTAAAAATCATCGGCTTCTACTACTTTTTGTGAAGGATTGGATGGTTTTAAAACTGTCATTCTATGCAATCTGTAAGTCGTTTTACATGGGTGTTTTGTATAGATTGTTTCTTAATTTTTTATGTTAAAATTGTTGTTGTCTGGAATTTGTAAACCGTTCTGCATGGATGTCTGGAATTATCATTTTGTGTGGATGGAGAAATTGCAATTGAATCTTTTTTGTTTTTTCTAGAAATATGGTTAGGGTTTATAATTTTTTCATTCCTGGTTTATTGTTTGTAGTTATCTTTGTGCATTTTTGGCCTTATACCCGTTACCATAGGAGCAATGGTAGCTAAATCTAGGTTCTTCCATCAAAATGGTTAGGGTTGGTAATTTTATTTCCCAATTGTAGATTAAGATAGGAGTGATTGTATATATATGGATATGTGGAGGGTTTTTTATTTGTTTCAAGTTTCCTATGGGATTTTTGTCAGCTAAGCCTTGAATAGGATTTTTTGTGTAATAAGTGTTTTACAATTTCTTTGTTTCTCTATAATATTTAATTCCAGTCAATGTAGCTCGTATTTTCTACATAATGTGTGAGGAAGTATATTGATTAAGTTTCATTGTCGAAAGAGCCATTGTGGTGTTGGTTTCATAGTGTACTATTGTTAAAATGATACTATTGTTTAATAGAAAAGTATTGTAAAAATCGTCGGCCTCCGCTCCATTTTATGGCAGATTGGAGGGTTTTAAAATTGTGGTACTATGCAATCTATAGGTTGTTTTACTTGGGTGTTTTGTATAAATGGTTTATTTATTGTTTATGTTAAAACTATTTTTCTCCAAAATTTGTAAGTTGTTTTCCATGGATGTTTGTCGTTATGGTTTTGTATGGATGGAGAAATTGCAAATATATAGATATGCAAAGTGTTTGTTATTTGTTTGAAGTTTCTGATAGGATTTTCGTCAGCCGAGTTGTGAATAGGATTTTTCATGTAATAGTTCTTTTAAAATTTCTAGTGGAAGAAAGAAGATTGAACTGCAATTTCTACACTCGCAAAGAGCGATAATCTCTTTGAAGTCTCCAAAATGAGTTTAACCTCAGAGACATAAATATATAACAAGGAGACATTAACAATAAGTTAATTATCTATGCAAAACACCCATGTAGAAAA